>ML685776.1:7153977-7176921 GCA_007922175.1 Pelusios castaneus | reverse complement strand
CATAATACTCAATTTCACTGCTCTGCTAGAGCAGTGAAATTGACATATTTGACAGCTCCAATGTCCCAGAGTGGCCCAGTTTGGCACTCTGGGACATTTCCGGAGGCTGTCAACAGCGCAAAAAGCGTCCACACAGGCTTACCACCCTTGTTTAAGTGGTTTACATGTTGCGCGGCAAGAAGGCTGTTGCCGCGCAACAAGAAGCTTTAGTGTGTGGACGCTTTGATTGTTATCGCGCGGTAAGGAGCCTTACCGCGCAATAACTTTGTAGTGTGTACAAGGCCTAAATAAACTGTGCTGCTCTCGGTATGTGTGTTTGAGTCACAGGCTGTGACCAGAAAAAACTGCTGGTACAAAACAGTCCTGATGAGACAAAAGCAATCTGTTCAAGAAGAACAGCTCTGTTCTCAAAGTACTCTTCTAGTTTCTTTTGTATACACTCATTCTTGACAATCTCTGACAATGCTCCCATTGACTTAATTAGGAACAAGATGAGATCCAGTGTGAATTAATTTGTTCATCTACCTTGTCTCTACATTTCTACCGCAGCCAGTGTATATGCATGAAAATATCTCTGTCTTCTATTTTTCTAACGCAAAAGAGAGAGACTGGTAGGTTTAAAACCTAACTAGGAAAAATACTGTACATGTGAAATATTTTCTCTACTGCAAAGAGAACTGGGTGGTTAGGTTATAGTCCAGAATTTTTTCTGTTGATCATCTGGAATAGGTCTTCCAGTAACTTTTCCCCAAGAAGTTTTAGAATTTCTTTCTCGGAACTTCAGGGTTCTACCAAAGCAATGGACATATTAACGTTACTCTCAGTAACCCTCAGACCACTCAGTTCTTTCCTACTTACGGAGCACTGTTTCAAGAGGTAATAACTGCTTTTTAACCACTTACCATTTTCTTTACCCATTATTCAACAAGATAATTTTGCATCCTGTTAAGTTTGCAGTTCTAACATTTGAATCTCTTCTCTAATAGTAATATTGTTTCATTCTTTATTTATAAAGGAAGGAGAATGAAGTGAATATTTGTGCTCATGAAAAGTTCAAGACTTTACAGCTTCAGTGTCCAGCACTGTCACTAGATCTGGGCAGATCACTGATTTCCTCCTCCCCCTCACCCCCAGTTAACTGGTAATTTTCAAAAGCCCATAAAAATTCATTTCAGATTGGACAAAACCAATTTTTGTTAATCAACAAATTTCATAAAAATTCATTTTGGGATCAAACACAGTATTTTATTTGAACTGAACTGAAATGTTGTATTTAAATTTTGAAAATTTTTTAAAAACATTTTGAAGTTTTTTTGAGAAATAAAATTAAATGAATTTCTCAGAATAACATCACTTTGAAGCAAACACTGAAAATATGTGGTTTTGAAAGTCAAAACAAAATCTTCCAAGTTTTTCAGAATTTCGGGTTTTTTTCCTTCAAAAATAAACAATTTTGAAAAACTCCCAGAAATTCACAAAACACTTTGGTGTTGCCAAATGTGCATTTTCCCCTTAATTAAATAAAATAACAAACTATTTTGGTTGAAAAATTTTGTCTGGTCTAGTTGTCACCTCTATTACAATTACAGGATGGATAGTAATTGTGCAAATTTCTGGCTTTGATCTCTCAATATCTCATCCCTTATTTGAAAGAGCTCTTTCTAACGAGGAGAAGATTGCTCACTCTCTGGGGTTCTTTAGTCCTTGGCTGATCAGCTGAGAGTGCCGACAAGTGTGCCAATTAAAGCCATCTGAGGTGGTGGTTTTGTGATAGACATCCCAATTCTAGGAACTGGCTTGAGATCGTCAACTCATCTCACATATTGACAAGTTCCAAAGGGATAGCCATGTTAGTCTAGTTCAGCAAAACAAACAAGGAGTCCTGTGGCACTTTACCTGATCTTATGACTTACGCTTCCCTGCATTTATTTTCCTCCCATTCTGTAAGTTCCCCATCTTCAAAGCATCTGACGAAGTGGGATTTTCTCTCACAAAAGCTCATGTGATAAATAAATTTAAGTCCTTAAAAGTGCCACAGGACTCCTTGTTTGTTTTTCGTCTCACATAGACTACCTAACAACCTTCAGATGGTAGCAATTTTTGGTCATTACGGACATGGGCCAGATTCAAAGTACTAGCTAAAATATGAAAGGCTCCATATGCCAATATCTCCTCTGATTCATTAAGTGACATATGGTTTCATTCTTAGCAATATAATGCCAGACTGATAGATTTGAAATTGCTTATCCAAAGATTAAAGATAGCTTTTGCTATACCTAGTGGGAGCATTTTACAAATATTTGTGTCCACGGGGAAAGATTCAGAATATGAAAGTTGAAATCTGTGTTTAAATTTGGTCCACGTATTCCAATCAGCTTAAAGAATCAGACATAACCTAAGATAACTAAAGAAGGCTTCCAGTCTTAGTTTTTCATCTAGCCTTCCAAATTTTTTTAGTGGAAGCCCTTATAAAGATATCTTGTTCAATGTCGCTCCAACATTATCTTGGTACTTATATCTCCTCCCCAGGGCTCTTATATAGGCTAGCTAGTATGAATAAATCTCTGGAACTGCTAGTGCTGCTATTAATTTCTAGCTGTATGACAATCTCTTCTTGTATATCTTTTATTATTCATTTTAACATTTTAAAATGTTGACTTCTGAAGCTTTTTGAGTGAATTTCCTCAAAGGAATTTAAATAAGCTACTTGTTTCTGAAGATCCCTTTGATATTTGTATTCCTCTAAACCATGATATGGATAAAAATTAAAATAAACAAAATACTTCAGTCTGCTTTTCCATCTGAGAAACTCTGTCATCTAAATGACGTGTAGATTAAGTCAGCTGTATCTTTCAGAGCAAATCTAAAGAACAACTTTAGATTTACTCTCACTGGTTGGATTCTGATCTGCAGCAGACTATTGCAGGGAGAAAAAGTCTATTCTACGAACTATCTAACCCCATATTGAATGCCTGTTAGTAGAGCAGTCTTTTCCATAAAGATAGAAGTAAATGAATATCAATGAAAATAAATACTTTGGTTGGTCAGTTATCAATTATCTATACAAAATGCCAGTGATGTATTTTTGTTAAATGGGAAAGGTGGCATTTGAATTTGAGTGCTGGGGTGGGGTGGGGGGAGAAGCCTGCTGACTTTATGGGGTTTCTGTTCAGCTTAGTTTCCATTTAATAACCAATGGAGGAAGTTTAGATGTTGCCATAGGGCAGGCATGGTAAATCCTATCAGCACTCTCAAGACCCAGAACATGATAATACCCACTGTTGCGCCAAAGAAATGTTACTCGTGATTCTCCTGATCATCTGTTGTTAATATATCCCAGATCAGAGGCAATATACTTGTATTTTCCCTGCCTTTACTTCTGAGTGTATGCCACAAGAGAAGACAGGAAACAATATTAGTTTCCAAAAAAAAAGCATAAGGGGAAAAGAAACCACAAAGAAGCCTGGAACATGTTGCTGCGGGAAGCGGGAAAAGTAGAGACTAAACAATATGCAATTATAGGAATTGGTGGAAGGAGGAAGGGGCAGTGGCAACACATGAGAAGAACGAAGTGACGCTACAGCTCCCTGCTTCAAGTGAAGGAGTTAGCAAGTCAGGGACAAAACAAGGCACTGCTAGTTTCAGGATCACTTTCTAGATCACTTTCTGAGCAATATGAATGAAAAGAGGCTTCAGTTCTTGCTCATGTTTGGGAGAAAGGACAGTATATATTTTAGTACCTTAGTCACATTTCAATTGCACTGTCCTTTGTAAAAATAATACTGTGTGTGGAATAGTAGAGAAACTCTTAAAATCCAGAGGCTGTAACTCAAGTTATTCTATAGGCTGATGACAGGAGTGAAATCTGAGGATTAAAATTTTTAAAATACTTGATACGCATCCTACTTTTATTTTTATCCTATGCTCAAAATATTTTGAGTTAAGCTAATGCAAATGTTATTTCTGCAGTGTTATTTTTCTTGGTAAGCACTTCTTTTCTAAAGCACACTAGGGAGTTCCACCAAATGCCCCTTTATGTTATGCAGCATCTCCTATGTGAACGGTATGCCAAAAAATTGCAAAATTAAATACAATGTCTAATATACTTCCATGGTACCCATTACTATGCTAAGGAGAAGAGGTTGTAGAGAGGTGGTCAGTGCTGTTTAAACAGAGAGACCTGGGTGGGGAATGGAGAGAGAGCTTCTGAGAGGTAGTATGAGAATTTCAGAGGTTTTGGAATAAATTGAGCAGTTTTGAGCTGGTTCCTGAAATGGATGAGTAGCCAGTGGAATTGTTTAAACATGGGAGCAATGCGGTCAAATGTTTTGATATGAGAAAAAGTCAGGAAGTAGAAGGCTTCACATTATTAATATTTGTATTTGCTGCTGCAGTTTTAGGAGCTGGGTCTTGGAAAGGCCAGAGTGTAGGAAGCCGCAACTGTCTGGGCAAGAGATGATGAAGGTATTTATGAGGACTTCCGCTGAGCCAGTGATGTTCACAAACATTGTTCAGAGGTGCTGAAAGGAAGATGAACAGTTATGCAATAGGTAGAGGGAGGATGCCATGCTTAAAGACTGCATCAGATTATGCAGTGATTTAAACTCTGTGACTCGCTTTGATTTCAAATGTAAATCAGGGCAGAATTTAACTCAAAGGAGGTTGGAGTTGGAGTTAATCTGAGGATACATTTCTTTCTGGGGGCCATTTAGCAGTAGGAGGTTGAGTTGAAATCACAGATTCACTGCCTCAAGATAAGTAGAGGGAGGAGTCATTAAAGCAGGGGCATAGCTATGGGTGGTGCCATAGCCCATCCACTTTGAAAGCAGTCCCACCCAAGTGCCACTTAAGCTACCTTGGCAACTGGAGCTTTCTTTGCCGGTGGCTTCCTGAACTTCCTGCTTGGTCACGAGACTGGAAGCAGGAAGTTTGGGAAACACTTGTTTATCAGCTGGCCCACCTGTGTCCGCCACAGGCCCTGCCAAAAAAATCACTTCTGGCCATGCTCCTGCATTAAATTATCAGACATATGAGTATCATCTTGACAAACATGGCAGCAAAGGGATTAACACTTCATAAACTAACTGCATTCCTAAAAGACTGAGATGGCACCTTTTATTTCAAGACTTCTCAACGAAGGCAGGAGCTCTTTTAATTCTAGGTGGATTTTTTCTTTGTTTGTTTAAGAAAAGTATTTCATTTCAGTTTTATAAAACATAATTTAAAAGAAAAGTATCAAACAATCAAGCCTATACTCTAGTAGATGCAGGGCTGCTTCTATGGGTCCGTGCAGAGTAGAAACTATGGTGGTGATATAGATCTGCTTTGTACTGAACCTTAACATTTTGGGCAGATCCTGTGCCATAGTTCTTCTGGAACTACACTGACTTATGCCAGGTGATTAGCTGGCTCTTGGTGTTACATTCAAATCTCCATCACTTTCCAGTGCTTTCTATGTTAGGGTGACTCATTTTTAGGGTAATGTATTTATCTAAAATTCTACATAACCAAAAAATATTCAACCATTTAAATAACATATTTAAAACATTTTGACTTGATTTGAAATCAATAATTAAAACAAACACTAGGAAGTAACCCTTTAAAATGTAAATGTATATCGCAGGTGAGCAGGATTCTTTTTCTGTTTTACATATATTTCCAGTAGGTGGTGCTATAGCAATTTTTTTAAGCCTGTGGTATTTGGGTCCTCACTCTTGCAAAAAGAGAGTTGGCTAGGCAAATCCTGAGAGGTCAACTTGTGTTTGAGGTATAAAATAAAATGGGCGTCTGTTTCTGAATTATATGCTCAGATCTATCAACTGGGGAAAGAATGAAAAAAGACTTATGGAGTCATTGATTTATAAAATATTGTGAAATTTATCACATTAATGATTTAATGAATAAAATTTTACCAGCCCATGAAAATAGCCTGGTTTTCTCACAGGAGGTGTGGGATTCCTAATGTGTGGGATGCAATCTTTTTTTTACAGAGGGCATTGGTGTCCGGGGGCATGTATTTCTCTGAACTTTAAGGGAACCACCTTTTGGTAAACAAGAAGGAAAATTGGAGGAAGGGGAGGAAAAGAAGAGGGAACAAAGCAGAAAAAGAACAGTGGGAGAAGAGGAAATGGTGGCACTATCTATCTTCTCTCAGCATAATGGTGAGAGATTCTGGATTGGTTACATTTCTAACCTGAACCTTTACTAACCCTAACACCATGCCGTTCCTTAGCTGCTACTCTTAATCACTATGGGAGCAATCCTGGGTCCACTGAAGTTAATGGCAAAATTCCCACTGACTCCAGCAGGGCTGGATTTTCATCTCATGGCACTCTGTCTGTACCCAGGTGCTTTGTTTTGAAGAGTAGCTAAAGTGTATGAAACACCTGGACTCTTCTGCGCACTCTGTGCTCCCAAGCTTGTTACGTTTCATTTCGTGTACTGAGAGTTGTCTAATTTAAGTCAATGAGTCTGCTGTGTATAAAGTTAAACATGAAACCAGTAAGGGAGAGATCAAAGAGCACACCTAGCAACCAGTGGCAGGATGGCTATGAACCAGTTATGCTGCCATTATCACAGGGATGGTCCTGTATGGTCCTGATGAAATGGTCCAGTCCGTTTGTGTACCTGCTCAGCAGCTGCTGATTTGAGATCAGCATTTCCTATGAATCTCTGGTCTTCACAACTTTTTATGGTCTCACTCCTTGACCACAATCTCATTTAGTTTTATACAGGATGTGTACAATATGGAGGATAGATGGTAGATGAGTAGGATCTAGTCCAATAGTTTTAAATCAGAACCTGCATGGGTTTGTGATTTTTTTTTTCCACCAGTGTATATCTGTAAGGGAGGGAAACACAAAACCCCATATAATTTTTGACAGTAGCTACTATTTGCAATCTCTTTAACTGATACTTCGATCAAATAAAATATTAACTGTTTAGCTATCTCTAAATATATGAGTACAATGATAAACACCTGGGATATTAGGCTGAATTATCAGACCTGGAAATTTTGCTTCAAAAAGGAGGAGAAATCTGTTTTGGAGGAAATTTTGTTTGAAAGGAAACATGCAGGGGTGGAGTTTTTTGAATGTATGGGGAGGCATTGCCTTCCCTGATTGGCTGCTCTCTGCCTCCCCACTCCCTGCTGATGCAGGAGGCAGTGATGAAGCATCTGGCCCTGTGTGAGACCCAATGCTGGTGGCAGGATCCATCCCCAGCTGGGGATCTGAAGCCACTGCCAGTGGCAGGAGCCAGATCCAGCCCCGGCCAGGACCTGAGGCTGCTGCCGGCAGTAGGATCTGGCCCCAGGCCAGGCAACAGGAGCTGGATCGGGCTTGAGGCTGCCGCAGTGAAGGGGTTTGTCTGGGGTTGGTGTCTGGGAGGGGGCAGGGCTGGGTCGGCTGTGGCGCTGCCTTCCCCAGGGGAAGCTCCAAAAACTGCCCATGGAAACATGCACAATATGGAAAGCATTAGCAAAATGCTAAATCAGGGGTGGTGAATAATTTTGCCTGGTGGGCTAGGTGGTGCAGTGGACAGCTGTCCGCCGGGCTGTCTGGCGTGGCAGCTGGGGGAGAGGGTGGAGAGCCAGCCCCAGAGCCAGTGGCGGGGGGGTGCAGAGTCCATGTGGAGGTGGGGGCAGCACAGTGGTGGAGAGGCGGCTGTCAGGCTGGGTGGCAAAGTGCTGGCTGGTGTGGCTGCAGAGAACTGCCGGGAGGGAGGCTGCAGAACCAGCTGCAGGGCCAGGGGCCAGTTGAGAGCTGACCAGGAGCACGGGGGAGTAACACAAAGCCGGCCCCAGGGCCAGTGGAGGGCCAGCCCCAGGACAGGGGCGTGGCGGAGCACCGACCTGGGACTGGGAGGGGCGGAGAGCTGGCTGTGAGGGCGGTGAGCCGGACACAGAGGTCTGACAGGCCGAATCCAGCCTGCAGACCGTATTTTGCCCAGCCCTGCTCTAAATCGTTTCATTTCCTAATAGGCACAGTCTGGAATGGTTTATAGAGATGACAATGCAAATTGCTGAAGGATAAAAATGTATTTCAGATAAACATGTTGTAGGCTGGCAAGCCAAATGCAGAAGTCACTAATTAATGAATTTTGTCATTCGGTAGATTAAGTTAACTTTTACAATAACAGGCATGGGAATATAATTCTCAATTGCCATTTTACTTTGATTGGGGAGAATTACATTCCTTATTGAATGTATTATTTTTAATGTAGATAGGGTAAGTGAACATCGACATGTGAAAACAATGCATCACCATGCAGTGCCTTATTGTGGAAAGCTTTTTACAGGCACATAATGGGGAACTTCGTGGAACATTAACCACATTGTGGAAAGACTGCCCTTTTGACAGCTGCTCAGATTGCTGCTTTGCCATGTCCTTCAAATCATCTGTTTGGTCAAAATACCTCACAATCTTTTAGAGTTGTTTATGTTTGTGTTGCTGAATCTGTTACACCAAGTTAAACAGCACAATAGCAGGATGGTGTGTAATACACTTTATTTTTAGGACTCTAGTAAAAGATTCCCCCCCTCCCCCCGCTGTCAGGTCTATGGGAAGGCATCATTGCTGAAGGATCCAAAGCCTAAATTAAATCATATAATTCCCCACCACCCCCAATTTACTGGTGTTATGAAAACATCAGGGAGATTCAGTTTCAAAAGCAGTGGCAGTATTTCCTCTATTCCAGCTTGCTTGTCCTTGATTCATCTTTAGTTCAGAGTACAGAAACTCTTTAAAATGGAGCATGAAGCAGATTCCATGTGTATGTGTGCATCACTCCGTCCTGTTTTATCTTTAAAAGTTCTCCATTCCTAGTGTTACATGGGGTGTTTGAGCAGGTATTTAATGTAGAATGTTCATTAATACACCTGTGTCATATACTTCCCTGCATTTAATTTCATTCCATTCTGTAAATTCCCCATCTTCAAAGCATCTGACAAAGTGGGATTTTTTTCCCACGAAAGCTCATGCGATAAATAAATTTGTTAGTCTTTAAAAATGCCGCAGGGCTCCTTGTTTGTTTTGCTGACCTAGATTAACATGAGTTCCCTTTGGAACTCATTAATGTACCATTAGCCCTGCAGTGAGGTTATTGTGCCTGCCTAGTGATGGCTAGATAGCTTTAACACTTTAGACCAGGGGTCGGCAACCCCCAGCACACGTGCTGCTCAGGCTCCCCTGCTGGCCCTGCAAACCACGCAAACAGGCCCCTGTTGGCCCCGCCCCCTGCTGGATGGGGAGGGGAGCGGGTCATGTCGTGTTGCCCTGGCCCGCCCAGAGCTGCGCCGCTGCCGGCAGGGTACAGCCAGCCTTGAGGTGGGTCAGCCAGGTGGGTCAGCTCGGCCTGGCCGGAGCTGCCGTTGCCGGCGGGCAGCCTCCGGTTCCTGGCCCCAGCTCCCACCGGCAGCGGCGACTCCGGGTGGGCCGAGCCGACTCGCCCTCTTGACAGCCATGGACAGGGCCGGCTCTGCCCTGCCGGCAGTGGCGTGGCTCTGGGTGGGCCGGGGCGACACGACGTGACACACTTCCCTCTGCTCCTGCCGTCCAGCAGGGGGCGGGGCCAACAGGGGCCATCAGCCCCGCGCCGCCCCTGCAGATGGGAGCCGGCCCCTGGGCGGGGAACTGGAGGCTGCCTGCCAGCTGATGTAGGCCCTGGCCCTGGCCCTGGCCAGCAGGGCACCTAAAGTCTGGCCCAGCCCCCTTTTGGCCCCGCCGCCGGAACCTGCTGAGGGTGCAGTGGGTGGGGCTGACACAGGGGCTAGCAAAGGTTGCTGACCCCTGCTTTAGACCTTACTTTTCAACATTTCCCCTTCCCCTTGCCTCCCATTTCTAGTTATTTATGTCTAATAATGCTAACTGGCTCATTGGTCATTCAGTGAGTTAATAAATTTGCCTGTCCGCTGAGAAGAGTTGCAGTTGGTGCTAGATATGCCAACCAGACCTCTCTTTTTTGCCCTGACTACACTTGTTGGCGGCAGTCAAAGGGAGATAACCAAGTTGCTTAAAATGACTTGCACGTCTCCCATCAACTTCCTAGTGCCTTCTTACTGCGGCCTCCTCACTGCTCTGAGTCGACAGGAAATGCCCTCCCATCAACTCAATGCTACAGTACTTGCTGGTGTAGTCTTCATAGATTGACCTCCAGCTACTTCCAGGTTTGATTGAGCATATCTTTACTGATGCTTAATTGAACTTGCACAATTGATCTTACCACTGTCAATGGTGCCACAGTCAGTGTAGCCATGCCTTTTTTTTTTTTTGCTACTGTGAGGCATCCTTTCAATTGGCCAGCTCTCTTTAACTATTTGGGTCTGGGATTTAGTAATGCCACTAATTAAGCTTCTTCTGTTGCATTGCCCCAGCAGGTCAGTTTTCATTCTGAACAGCAGCAGCAATTAGTTTATTATATAAGTATACAAAAAAATATGAGAATCCCAAAGTACTTTAAAGAACACTTTACGTAAGGGCAGTGATCAGAATCAGTATTTTATAAGTGGGTAAGTGAGGTACAGAGTTGGTAAAGCCAACATTCTCTAATTTGGGTGTAAAGAGGCCTGATCTCCAGAGGTGGGGAGCACTCACAGTTCCTGGGGTTTTTTCCCATGGGAACTGTGGGTTATGAGCACATTTGAAAATCAGGCCTCTTAAATATCAGGAATCAGGCCTCTTGTCTAAATATAGTGAATGGCCCTTACGTTCTAAGTGGTGAAATTGGATTAGAGTACAGAAAGGAGAGAGGAGCATGCAAGGAGTCTCTTGTTACTGTGTTGCCTGCACAAGTTTGTGCTCAAAGGAATACAGAGATTACTCCCTGCGGGTGCACCTGCAGGTGCGTGTACACTTAGAAATTAAGTCGACTTAAGGAGGCTTAAATTAACTTAATTTACTCCATGTCTACACTGGGCTTTCCTGAATTCGACTTAAGCTGCTCGCAGCTCGTCCTGGGGAGAGCCAGTCCCATGCTGGGCTGGTTCTCCCTGAGACCGGGAAGTCGCCTCTGGCTCTCCCGGCTCCTTTCTCTCTGGGACAATGGGGTCCCGGGGATCCCCTATCAGCTGGAGGTCATGCGGCAATTGCCGGCCTTCCAGCTGACAGTGAAACCCTGGGGATCCCATATCAGCTGGAGGGCCATGCCGGCACCGCCCTCCCGTCAGCTAGAGCAAGGGCCAGCAATTGGACTTCCTTCTTGCCTGGGCCCCCTTGGGGCTCCCCCTTGACCTAACCAGTTGACTTAGAGAGTCTAGTGTGGACTCTCTAGGTCAACTTCATAAGGTCATCTTTAAGTCAACTTAAGAGTCTTGTGTAGACTCTTTAAGTCAACTTAATAAAGTCAACCTAAATTTCTAAGTGTAGACATAGCCTGTTTGAGCCAAAAGCAGATGATGAGAAGTGGCCACAGTCCCATGTCCCAGCCATACTGAGCTGTGAAATGGGCAAGCAAATGCTGGGGAGCAGCTTGCGCCATCCCCACTTGGGCCAGTTCCTGAATGGCATAGCTTGACTCTACAAATGTAGATCCCTAATCTCAGCCATGTCTGAAACCTTTGGCCCCTCATAATCTGTTCAGATGATGTTCTAATCTGAATGTGGGAATATAGTGGGTCAGAAAGTAATAGCTTTTGAAAATGGGAGAGAGACTGGAATTTTTTATTTCTGGATGTGGGGGAGAAATTTATGAAAAGTCGGATGGGGATAAAAAGTTATCTGTTTCGCTAATTTTGATCCCACTCTTTTTACAAAGGGTGAAAGGGAAGTGGAGGACAGGAGTAAATAAAGGCAGAAAAATAGTGTGTAATCCATTTTTACCTTGGTCATCCATTTTTGCAAAATCCAAGGAGAACAAGGAAACCTTTGGCAGCAAATATACCCTGTGCTAAACTATAATAAAAACTTAGTTTACTTTCCCCACATAAGATTTCTTACAAATACTTTCTTGAGTGTCCTTTTTACATGATATTTTTGAGAATATTTTTACTAGAGTATTTTAATACCCTCTCATAAAGACCAGTAATGTGTGTGCCTCCTGGGGTTTACAGTGAGCATCTACTAGAGATTTTGTTCCTGATCAGGAACAATGAAGTCCTGTGTGATAGAACTAAAACCTTTTGTCAAGCAGAAGATAAATTAATTCTGCACCTTATCCAGAAGTTAGAACTATGTAGAAGAAAGATTCATTTAAAACTGTTAATTTAAAAATGAATTGTGCCAAATGGGAGCATTGGCCTAACCATCATCATTATTAGGACAAAGTTCAACTCAGAATGATTATATTGAAAATTTTCTACCCCTCAGAGAATTACTTAGTGCCATGTTCTAATGATACCTCCTCTATTTAGGTCTTCAACACAGAGTTAACTCAGGATCTCACCTGGATTTCAGCCCAACCCACTATTTCCCCCCCTACTGTCCACACAAAAATCTTTTATTCGGGTTTCATGTATTTGAACCTTGATTTGCATACCCAGCTAGGGTATAGGTTAGACCCTGAGTTTTGCATTAGGGAGGGCTTTAACCTGCTCGCTTTGCAGTATGGATGCTTACAGTACTTGGGTTGGGTCGTCCTCCAGGGCCTTCCTACAATTCTCCAAAGGCTGTATTTCCTGTTCTTCTACCTACTCACTCCTAACTTATTTCGTAGGCACCAGAAGCCACTTACCAGTTTATATACACTGAATTAGTGTTCAAACCCCTCATTCCATGTAGTCTGCTCCATTTCTGCACAGCTCATCTCATTCCAACAGCTCTGGAACAGAGATATCATCCAGGAGATCCTCAACTCATTGTGCTGCTAGCTGGCAGAACATAGACTAAAGTTGTGCACAATTAAGTGCAGGGATCAAAGAAACAACAACAAAAAACACCTGGGAGGGTTTTTACTACACAGCAAAGGACACTCCTAGTCAACCTGCCTGCACCTACTATATGGATTTTGACCAAGTTCTGAGCACTACCCTGAAAATGAAGCCTATTGCCATGCGTGATGGTCTTTTGAAGCAGAACAGTTTGAGTTTTAAACTGGGGATAGAGGAACTACCAGAGCCAGGAACAAACCACATGGTCAGAATGACTGGAAAATTTACTTAACTGGGAGTTCATCAACCTGTTTGGGGAAGGGCCTGTGCTGGGGATGGACTAGAGAGGAAGCGGTATTAGAGCTGGACCACAGCCATGCAAGAGGTCGCTGTTGTCTTTGTTGTTGTTGTTGGGGAAGGAAAACTGTAGCATATGTGGGAGGGATTCACTGGTTTATGACTAGTGCTTTAATCTGAAGGATATTGTGTGTTATCATGTGACTGTGCTTCAATTGAGGGTGGAAGCCATTTCATTTCTCTAGCCCCTCTTCCTAATCCCCTATATGTGATCCAAGATAGAGTCAGGGGGAGGAGAGGGAATTAGTGATTTGATCTGGGATTTAATTTGATTAATGCAAATTAATTTATTCACAGATGAGATTACTAGTTTAGCAAGCATACATGCAAATATATATATACTGTAGTCTGCTTATAACTCTGCTATACTCAAGTAGCATTAAAGCATTGTCTGAGGCAGCCTGGATATGAATAAACTCTGATTTGCAGGCATGGCCTGAGACACAAAAGGATGTTAAATGATTGTCCCTCGCTTCTTTTGAATCTCTGACTTGAGGTCTTTCTGAACCACTCAGTTCTCTTTCTGCTTTTCTTCTTCCGTTGATGCAAATTTTATTGAAAACTCACTCCATGTAAATTGGATTTTAACATATATTTTAATTTTGTCAAAGAGACCATAAAGCTACTAAGAATTGCCATCCTTTCTTGACTCTTTTTATGCTATCTCAATAGATCAGTAGACAATGAATTATTATTTTACTAATTTCTGTAGAACTGTTGCTCTGCCATCTGAATAAAATATTCATGTCCTGCTTTGAAACGTGAAGGCTACTACATTGGGGCTCTGATAGACTACTAAGGGGTGGGAGGAAAAGGGGAATTTCAAAGATCAAGGCCTTCAGCTGAAAAAGTCCTGCCAGTAGACATGGAAGGCCTGATTCTTATTTCACATACAAATGTAAGTTAGGAGTAACCCTGTTGAATTCACAGTCTTTTTCACTGGTGTAAACAAGATTAGAATTTGAGTATCAGACTATTCAAAGATAGGTTCTGGCAGCAAACATTTCCCAAACAATCTCAATTCCTTGGGAGATAACTACACCCCCAAACCATTCAGTGCTTTAAAAATCATCATCTTGAAACAAACAGGGAGCCAGACAGTGTAGATAAATACTTCATCTCAGTCTTTGTCGATGAGAGGTGGGAAGTTGTGGTCTGTGATAATTGGATCTCCCAGTGCACTTCTGCAGTAGCTCCAAATACAGTCCCTAATGGTAGTCTAGGATAAAGGTAACAAAGGTGTGGCTCACGGTAGTCTGGGTAGATAGAGATGGTGAAAGGCATCAGGTCTGAATGGTCAGTGCATTTAATTAAACGTCTTACTACAATATGTTGTGGTTTCAGAACACTTAATCTATTTACCCTGTGAGGTAGGTAAATATTGTAATAACCTTTCCAAGCTTTGTGCTAATGTATGCCTATGTCACCAGATGGTGCTGTTACAATAGTCTGGCTTTGGGTCAGAGAAAAGTAACCTTTTGTATTTTCAATGTAATAGTTCCTTATAGGTGTGCATCTCTTAACTGATGGTGCAAAGTCTGGCAATTATATCATGACTCTTATGATATTTGGTGCTTTGTTTCCCCCCCTTAAATATCCAGCTCTGGAGTCTAGTGATTTTATAGGAATTCCAGCTTTCATTTAAAACAAAGGCATAAGTGTGAGGATCTGGAACCTGGGTCTGCTGCACTCATGTCTAAACTGACAGATCAAGCAATATGAGCAACAGCGGCCTATGAGCCTTATAGGTTCAAGCACCATCCACTGGAGGTTTTGACTACTGGAGCCAACCATATTTCCAGATTGGCTCCAGCATACTAAGGCCTAGGGGAAACACTTACGTGTCTGTATAGCTAGATGGATCTTACTGCAAACACACCTTGCTAAATGCCTCTGATCCTGGGACTTGCTCCTGCTCCTGGTTCCCTGCTCCTCTGCCTTGGTTCCTGGATCCTTGCTCCATTCCTGACTTCTCACCCTACCTCTATTCTACTAACGCTACCTTGACTGGCTTACTTGGCTTTGACCTGATGCAATTAAGCAACTTCAACTCTGACCTGATCTGATGGCATTTCGCTGGTACAGACTGCTGCTTCTGGTCTTGACCCTTTAGACTGGAATCAGACCGTGTTCTCAAGTCCCCCATACTTGAGCTATGCCCCTATAGCTGTGGTCCTGACAATAAGGGCCAGATTTTCTGAAAATATTTAGGTGGCTAAAGATGCAGAAAGGCACCTAGTGAGACTTCCAAGATGCCTAGTAAAAACCTGGTCCTCCGCTTCTAGCTCTTATGGTTGCAGGAAAAGCCTGAAAATATGACCCAAGTGTACCTTGAAAGCTCAAAAAGCAGAAAGCTAATAAAAAGATCCCAATTTTTTTTAAAATGATCTCTTGATTATTATTTTTTTAAGCCAGTCTCAAGATCTTCTGGCAGGCCTGGCTCATGAATTTGAATGCTTAGAGGGGCAATCCTTCAAAATGGCTTGGAGGTTAACTCATTATCTCTTTAGCTGTTTACATTTTTGTATAACTTAAGGAAAAGATAACTGGAGAGCAATTTTAATAGGGAAGAAACATGTTTAAAAAGACTTTTTAAAAACAAATGCGTCTTTAAAGAAAACCATGTTTGTGCCTTTTGGACAGATGGCTGTGTCTTATCTCGTATTTCCTTGTGTATGCCTCGCACAGCTGCCACAGTCTTCAATCCATTTGCTCTTTTATGCCTCACTCTTTTGCCCTGCTCCCAGCTAGCTCATCAAGGGAGAGCTCATAGAGACCCTGTTTACATAATCACTGGGTTTGGGAGAGTCTCTCAGACCAGTCTTCCATCCTGTGCCATCAAAACTGATACTTTTCTGGTAAAAAAATTCATTTTTGCACAAATCAGCATTATCTGTTTGAAAACCTGTAGTTGTTGTTGTTGAACAGTTCCCAGCTAGCTCTGCTAAACACTGTACTTTTCAAAGATAGTTTGTAAGTGAGGTAGTTAGTCTATGCTCAGGTATTCTTCTAGAGAAGAGGTTCTCAACCTTTTGTGGATCGCAACACACTTGGTAGAGTATTGCGACTCTCCCAGACACACGAATTCACCTCCCCCCTGGCTGAATCCCGCCATTTCCCTGGCTCTCTGCAACACACTTACTGCTATGCGGCAACACAGTTATGTGTCCCAATACAGTGGTTGAGAACCACTGTTCTAGAGAACAAAGAGAGAGAGACAGAGAGAGCTCCCATGAGCAGGTGAACTAAGTATATGGTGTGATTAGTGTAAGAATGATTACAGGCAGATCATGTTTCTTGTCTGCACATTTATAATCAAAACTTCCTGTTCACCTCTATGATTCTGCGATGTGGCCAAAACACCTAGTAAGCCAAACATGATAACTAATACAGTAGAATCTGTACCCGGTTGTTTACATCATTGATCTCTGTAGTGGTGTGTGTGTGTGCGCGCGCGTGCGCGCTAACCTATCACTGTCAAAACTGTTATGAAGCTTTACAACATACTAGTACCTAGGCTTCACCTCTTTGAAAGGTGCTATAAGGTGAAAAAAGTCTGTCTTTTGGGATGTTTACTACAACAAGGGCAGAATATTCTTTAATACCTCATGGAACCAGCAAAATATAATAGAGGCCATGTGTCTCTAGTATCTCATTTCCACCCAGTGAAGTGGCACATATTCATTACCTTCGTGTTTAGCTCCTATTGAACCATAAAAGCTAAACCAAAACCAAATAAACAAAATTTCTTCAAAGAATGTCTGAATCAAAACTGCATGGCTTTGGTATAACTCCAGAGGGGCTGATTAGGGGCGGGAAGTGCTGAAATTTCAGACCTAAGACTAGGCACAAAACTTTCCAAATGTTGCTGCACTCTGTTACTTTGACGACACACAAATCATTCCACTCGAGTGTCAGCCCCCAAGTACATATTATAGAAGGGTCATTAGTTCTGGGAAAATGGAGTATTTTGTCATCACTGCTGCAGAAGTATGTACATATCATAAATGGAGCCTGAAGGGATTTAGTTCCAGGTTATTAGCTGTTCATTTGAGATGGTGGATAACTGCTGCTTCTGATATCGTATATTAAGCTGCCCTTGTTGTTGCTTGTTGGATGTATTTTGTTGGTTGAGGTTAGTTTTGTTGTTATAAATGTATATCTAATAAGACCATATGAACAAAATCAGGAATTACATGTATTTAATGAAAGCTGAGTATCAATAAAGTTTTGGGATACAATTCATTAGTTACCGCTTTATCAGATAGGCCCTAATAAAACCAATACCCAGTATTCATGATAACATAACATAATCAAATTGAAACATTGAGTGGGTGGGTGTGTGTAAAAGTGATTGTGTATTTTTTCCTCTTATTAGCATTTCTCCCTATATAGAACCTCTGGTAAATGTTGTGAACGCAATACAAAGAGCCAAATTAATCCCTGGTGGAACTGCACTGCAACTAGTATTCCCTTGAAAACATATAAAGTCCTGGTCTACGCTACAAAGTTAGTTTGACATAAACCATCTTGCATCAACTTAATTGTGCAGGTGTCTACACTTAAATTGTGTCTCACCAATGTGTGTGCCCTATTATGGGGAGGCAGCGCCACAACCTCCCTGAGCAATGTTGAGCCATGGTTGATGTACTGAGATCAATGCAGTTGACTCTGTATTACTTATGTCAACCCTAAGGCCGGGTCTATTCTCGCATGTTTGGTCAACACAAATTATGTTGGCATAAAACCTGCTACTCTTATGCATGTGCATACTTGGCCGTTTTGTTGGTGCTGTGTGTACTTACCAGGAGATCTTGTGTTGATGCACATTGCTGTGCACTGTGGGTGGTACGCCAGTGTGCCACCTGCCACCATCCAACACCCTTTTGGGACGTTTATGGCAATGTGGGATGGAGCAAAAATCAATCACGCAAGGGTAATTGGGAGCCATGGATCAACTTGCCAGCATGCAACCATCCCCATCCCATAATGTCTTTTATATCCCATATCGATGCTTATTATTATTATTTTTTTTTTAAATCCACAAATTCAGGAGGCCCTCCTCCCTGTTGCCGTCTCTGACAGACACAGAAATCACACAGCTCTGCAGTAACAAATCCAGTGTAAAGGAAAATCGGGGCAGTTTAAAAGCAAATACATTAGAAAATCAATAAATTAAAGGAATAGAACTTAAGAAGGGAAAGAACATTCATGTCCATTTTACCTCCCCTGGGATGGAGTGGCAGGGGTAGGGACATGGCCTTTGGGACCATGTAGAATGTTGAGGGGGACTTTAGGGAGATGCTGTAATAGATTTCTCCTTGGATTGCAAAGGGAACCAAGCCTGTGACTGTTGAACCTGTAGGTCTGTAAGCATGTGCAGCATTTATGTCTATTGCCAGAGTAGGCCCATTATTTTCTGGTGCATCTTTGTCTCCTTTTCCTGCTGGGACTTTCTCCTGTCCACTCTTTCCTTCTCCAGCCTGTCTTCACCCTCCAGGCCCCTTTCTCATAGTCTAGTACAGCACTGGCTTACAGGAGCTCATTGAACATGTCTTTCCAAGACCTCCTCTTTTTTCTCCTTATCTGGTTCAGGCATTCCATAGGTGTGGAATGGAAACCCACCAAGGTCTCAACAACAGCAGCAGTATAATCACAATGGAAATAGAAACTTAAGATTCAGTGCTCTCTGCCCTGTAGTTTTAAACAAGACATGCTTAATAATGATACTTCTCTTTGGGAATGCTTTTGCAGGGCACCACTCACAGCTCCATTTATGGTGGATGTGGCTTACCAGGAGCAAGGGACATGAGGAGGGAGTTTAAATAAAAAGGAGCAATTATGTATATAGGGCAATGGCACTGAATAGTAGCACCATTTCCACCGGCTTTTCTGGTTTTCCTGGAGATCTCATTCCTGAGGATCATAGAGGCACAGAGAACATAACTACTGCTGGTGCCCCAAAGCTATAGGTGTACTGCTAGCCTCTATAATGCAATGGGGCCTGCAGAAGCTATTGCTGCCTGACATGGGAAGGTGTCCAACCTCAAAGGCAGGGCTGTCCCAAGGGTTTTTGGCGCCCTAGCCGGACTCTGACTTTGGTGCCCCTCCCAACATGTTATAAGAGAGAACATAATATATTTTTTTAAATAGAGAAAAAAACTCACTTCCATCTAATTTGGCGCCCCTTAAAGTCTGGTGCCCTAGGCGACCACATAGTTCACCTATATGGTTGGTCCGGCCCTGCTCAGAGACCTTCGGGGCAGAATTGCAGAGTACCTTCTTGAAAGTTTCAATGAGATCTTTCAGAAGGATTCAAGGGACATCTCTATGTGTGTATATAAACTGATCCACAGTTGAAAAGCAGATAAAACTCTCTCCCATCTTTATTTTTTGTACCACCATGTCTTCTAGTATGAGTAGACTAATGAAATGAAAAAGTGAATAGCTGTGTTCTGTTAAGTTGGGGGTGCCATGAGTGCATCATTCTAATGGGAAATACAACTACATGTTTACCGGGGGTTCTTTTCCCTGCATTGGGCTTGCCCTTGCTTGACTGCCAAGACTGACTGAACTGTCTCGGACAAGTCCTGGCTTGCAGCCAGAGGCAGTTTTTGGGGTAGGCAAAGCAGGAGCACACCTCGGGCCCTGAGCAGTAAGGGGCCCCGACTTCTGCTTCACATACCGCAAAAGCAGCGTCTGCCTTGGTTGGCAGAAGGAGGATGAGCTGCCCCGCCGGGGCTGGGGCCAGCAGTGGGGGGTGGGGCTGCAGGGTGGGGTGGGCCTGCAGGCCAAATGGGGCCCCACAATTGGCCTTTGCCTAGGGCCCACAATAGCCAAAGGCTGCTTCTGCTTGCAGCATAGCTGGATCTGGCCATCTCCTCTGGTTGCACAATCCTCCTCCTCCTTCTCCTGCTTCCTCCACCTACTTGTCCTTGATGTTCACGTTAGGGGCCTGTGACTTGGGAGCCTAGGCAGTACTGATG
Source organism: Pelusios castaneus (assembly GCA_007922175.1). Lineage (NCBI taxonomy): Eukaryota > Metazoa > Chordata > Testudines > Pelomedusidae > Pelusios > Pelusios castaneus. Next base: position 7,156,776 of record ML685776.1, on the reverse strand, counting down.
ATGGAGGATGGTGTGCTACTAAAGTATGCTATGCAGCTCTTTGTAAAACAACAGGCCTGTGGCTCAGCACTGGAATGACTGTTGGTCTCCCTGGCTTTCTGCTGAAGTTTCTCTTCTTTCACATGGCACTTCTGCTGGGCCCAGTTGTACCTCTTCTCCTGCATTCCCTGCATTGTCAGATGCTTTGAAGATGGAAAATTTATAGAATGGGAGGAAATTAAATGCAGGGGAGTGTATGACATAGGATCAGGTCAGGCTGTAACAGCAAATCAAAACAGATGTTAGGATTCAAACACTGGGGAACAGCACATAGAGGAAGGTGAGGTCAAATCACCTGTTGTAATGAGAAAAAAATCCATAGTCCCTGTTTAATCAGGAAAGGTATCTTAAAAAATTGTGCGACTTTAAAGCTGAGGGTGAAGGATGGGGAAGTGGTGTTTCCTGTCTTCATTACCATTGGGCAGTGGAGTTCACAACCTGTGACCAGAATGGTCAGTGGTGTGTATTATGGGGCAGCTGATGGAGGCCTTGAGGATGTCAGTAGATAATGCAGAGGATAATTAGAATGGACTAGTCAAGTTACACACTGGTCAGATTCTAATCAAGTTCACTTTCAGATCTTTGTATCTTAGCACAGGGTCTCAACATTGGATTTGTAAACACAACAGGAGAAATTTAGCTGTTTTTTAGTTCCACTGTGTGTGTATGAGTGTGTATAAGAGAGAAAATGAATGGAAAAGAGAGTTTTTAAAAAAATCTGTATTTTGGGTCAAATTTGACAGTGTTCCTTTAATGACCTGCTGATGCCTCTTAGAAAAACACTTTATTTAGAGAGACAAAGTGGGTCCTTTCTTGGACCTTTATTTCTTAAGGGTTCAGCTGCTCCTACTTCTAATTCTTTCTCTGGAGCTGTAGTTTTCTGATACTACAGGGAACTGCTGTGGAAAATGGCCTGGTCGGCTAAACACAACTGAAAGTAGTGCTTACTGCCAGGAATTTACTAGCTGAAATCAATGTCTAGTAGTAAATATTTTCAGGATAAGATCCATAGTCACTAAAGATAAGTTTACAGTGCAGTTAGACATTGTTGACTGGCCTGTGCAAGCTGACTCAGGCTAAGGGGATTGGGCTAAGAGGCTGTAGGTCAGTGATCCCCAACTGGTCAATCACGATCGACTCCTGATTGGCATTTGCCATTAAAATCTATGCGTGGTGTGCCATCTGCTGGCAAAAGGTTGGAGAGCACTGCTGTAGGTAATCATGCTTGGGCTGGAATTTGGGCTCTAGGACCCTACGAAGTGGGACGGTCACCAGAATTTAGGCTGCAGCCTGAGCTGAATGTCTATAGTGCAATTAAACAACCCTGTAGCCTGAGTGCCAAGTCAGCTGGCGTAGGCCAGTTGTGGGTTTTTATCTGCAGTATAGACATACTATAACAGAACCCTGGTCTATACTGCCAGTTCTTTCCAGCAGCAGTTGAAGGGAGATGCACAAATTACTCAAAAGAACTGCACATCTTCCTTCGACTTCTTAATGCCTACTCACCATGATGTTCTCAGAGTGCTGAGTCAACGGGAAATGCCTTCCTGTCAGCTCAGCGCTACGCTACTTGCCAGGCAGGTCTTAACAAATCGACCTCCGGCGAATTCTGGGTTTGATTGAGTGTGTTTTTATTTCTGCACAATCAATGCTACTCTGTCGGCGGTGCTGCCAACAATGTAGCCATGCCCAGAGTATCGTGACCTCAAGTGAGAAAAAATATGTCATGTAGATATCCTTAATTATAGGTGTGGCACGTTGCTCATTGAAAATCCTTTCGGCTCAAATTACACACGTTGTTGAATATATTTGGTTTGTGATTTTGTATATTTTTAGATGAGAAATTCACAAATGTTGTGATGATCCATTCCGGTTGGGATTGTGACTTATTTTTTTCCAGAAACTGGTTGCTACTTTCAAAGATATTTGCTAATAATTGCAAAGCAGAGGGCATGGTCGAAAATACTGATACATCATTTGTCCATGGCCTAAGGTTCATTATGTCAAGATACATCTGGCTCCTAAATGTAATCATTTCTAACACTTGATTTTTTGTCCCAGACTGATCCTTATGTGTAGTAGCATCAAAAAAGTGGCAGAACATATATGTATTTGGGGACTAAAAGGAGAGGCTGCTCAATGCTGTAGGGTTGCTGTCTTGTAAAATGTGTTTAAATAGATAAGCATGTCTAATGCATGTATATTAAGATTCTTAAAAGGATTGCATTTGGACTAGAAGTGAGAGGATTTCAGCCTTTCATGCTAGTTATGTGCATATTCCTCTGCAATTGATGTTGGTGGAACGATACCACTATAAACATGGTGTATGAGAATGGACAGTAAGGCCAGAAGGCTGTAGAAAGGGAACCTGCTCTCATAGATTTTTATCAGACCTCATCTCCTACAGACCTCCATAGTACAGGGGTGTCAAACTCATTTGCTATGGCCGGCCAGATTGAACTTAAATGCACTTTAAGTGGGCCGTATGTACCATAAATCAAAATACTACAGCACTCTTGTAGCATCGCGGAGTGCTGTGTATGTGAAACTGTTCTCTGCGATACCTTTCTTTCTTTCTTTCTTTCTTTCTTTCTTTCTTTCTTTGGGAGAGGATGTAGTCTCGTGGAGCACAGTTTCACATACCCAGTGCTCCAAGACCTGACACTCTTGTAGCATTGTGAAGTGCTGGATATGCAAGACCACACATATTCATTCTCTCTCTCTCTCTCTCTCTCTCTCTCTCTCTCTCTCTCTCTCTCT
>ML685776.1:7117429-7151352 GCA_007922175.1 Pelusios castaneus | reverse complement strand
GTCTTTCTACAATAGACTAACACGGCTACCCCTTTGGAATTTGACACCTTAGTGGAGTTACTTGTGGTTAACAAGGGCTACATGAGATCAGAATCAGGTCCAATACTTCCTGTATTCCATCGGTAAATTTATGCAGCTGTTTTATCTATTGGTAGAAATGTTTCAATTGATAACAGGGACACCTGTCCTTCCTGCTGCTCTCCACAGGACTTTTGTAGCATTCTTATTCGGCCTTCTAGCCTCTGGGTCCATTCATGTCGGAGTCTGGGAACAAGGAACAAACAATCTTATCAGTAAGCAGGGAGCCAAATTTTTCAAATGCATCTAGATCTTTTTAGTGATAGCAAAGCTTTCTCCTCTCTTTCATCACCAAGGCACTTGCCTTATATTTATTTACCACATAGGCATCTCTCTGGCTTTCTAGATTGGGAACACAGAGCATGATGATAGCGCTGATGGTATCAATCAACAGTGGGTGACATTCCTGGATTCCTAATGAGTCAAACAACTGCTGAAGTACTCTCATTAGTATGAAATGCTCTGCCTTCTCCTCTGGGGCATTCTCAAGGCTGCACATAAACAATCTCTTTCTGGTAACGTCACACAATAGGCAAAATGGCAATGAGAAAATGTAATTTACCATGCTACATTGGAGAAGAAATAACTATGGAAAGGTCTATGTATCATTCTGTAATTGCGATGTTCTTTTGTGTCCTAAACCTTTAAACATAATCGAATCCTTTACCTTATATGTGTAATGAAGGGAACTGATGTCATGAAGGAGAGAAGTCACATAGCTTTGACACAGTATGGTGTGGAGGGAAGGAAATACCACCAAGGTCATTGCAAGCTGTCTGTTGTCATTGTCATTTTCCGGTGAAATGATGGGTATCAAACACTTGACAAAGATTATACGATGGGATCAAATGTCACGACATGACAAAACCAAAGATAGTGCTGAATATTTTTTGCAGATTGCATTTGATATATCAATAAGGACAGCAGCTGGCAATTTCATTTCAGAATTACCCAGCAGTAAAGGTTATGGATATTTTACACAGTTACTTGTGTTAATTTGGTTTCCAGTTTTGAATGTAAATCATGGTTTAACCTTTCCAGTTTGAGCTGTCCTACACTGACATTGGCGTTCTCAAGTGAGCATGGCCATGATCTCAAAAATTACTGTAATTTATTTGAAAACATTTGACATTCAAAACACAGTATTTTTCCCTGCTGTTCCTTGTTAACTGTTATCCCAAGGAACACAGAGAGAACACTCATCTTCAGTTAAAGCTGCCTGATGCTTCCAGGCATCAACTATCCTAGGCAGCAACCCTGCAGATTTTGTAATATAAATATACATAGCCTCCTGAAGCTGCCTTTGTTTGAATTAGAAGTTTGTGGTCTGGTCAAGATGATCTTGAATGGCACTTGCTTGGTTCTTTGCTGTACAGCCAGAATTGCACAGCAAATAAAATAACCTTTTTGTGCACCTTATTCTTTAGGCAAAAATCAATTCACACACCTCCCTCCCAATGTATATTTGAAGAAAAAAGAAAATGTTCCATTCTCTCACAAATAACATGACTTGTGTTTGCTCTGGGAGCTCCATTTGACGGATGCTGCATATCTAGCAGCTCATGTCTCACTTTGCCGACAATCTGATTATCTTACACTGGGAGAGTGAGTTCCTTTAATTCAGGCATTGCTACACTACTTTGAGATATAGCTTTAAATATGTAATATGATCTGTGTGCCTCAGTTTCCACATCCATAAAGTGGGACTAATAATGGGTGGTTTGCCTGTACCTTTAATGTAATAATTTTCATTTACTCATTGCCATTGTCCTAGCTGCAGGTAGAAATCTTAGTATTTCCTGGCTGCTACACAAGTTATAATTTTTAGGTGGGTCCTGCTTCAAGACCTTTGAAGAATGCCCATGGGGCTCAAAGATGAGGGGAATTTGAGTTTCCACAGAGTAGAGCCATGAAAATATGGGAGGAAAAATGCCAAAGAGCTAGCAGAAAACTTGTGTGTGGTGAATAAAGCAAACTAGTAATGGGCTGCCCTATTATGAAGCATGTGGAAATATGTTGGCACTGCCATACAACAATAAAAATGCAACTCACTTCTTCAGGGCACTTCTGCTTAATCTAGAGTCTTCACCTTGTTGTTGCTGGGTGTGTTTTTCAATGATTTTTTCCCAAAAGTTTTTCAGTCCTTTTGCATCATGGATGAAGACCGCAGGGCGTCTGATGTTGACAGTCTTATTCATCTTCTGAAATGTAAACTGAAGGTCAGAAGCCCTTTCCCTGTTAAAACATCTAAACTGATACACATGCCATATTACAAAACCTTTTGGTGCTTTCTTATAAAATGCAATAAAACATTAGTCTAGTCATAGAAGAATTGGTAATTGAGTCTTATTCTGCCTAGAAGTAAAAATCAGACAGCAAAACATTCTTAGAAATAATTTGTATGTTACACCTATATTTTGGTACATAATAACGAGTAGCCTTTGGAATAGTCTTCCAAAGAACATTGTAGACACTCCAGTGTATGAGATACTTAAAACGGTACTGAACAATGTGCTAAAAACCGTTCTGCAGGAAAGAATTCTGTCCTGATCAAAGGCTAGACTATATAACCTAATGGGTCTCTCCACTTTCCGAGAACAGATCATAGATGGTGGTTATCTATAGGGAATGTGTTACTCTTAAATAATTCCTATTATTGTTCCAAATAATATCAAGCACAAAAGACGCCAGAGAATTATACATCTAAAATTGAAGTACACAGTATGTGAAGCCTTAGGGAGCTTGTTAGGTCCTTGCTTGCTCATTTATCAAAATGCCAGCTTAAATACCATTAAAAGCAGAACTTATTAAAATAGAGAAACGAGTTTATCGGAAAAGGGCAGAAAGCTGGAGTATTTCTCCCTATTAAATGTATAATATACAAACTGGTATTAAAATTCTCAGTATGCCTAGTAACTACTGATGCCACCAAATACTTATAGGGTTATTAGGCCTTAATGATACTTTGAAAAGTTAAGGTCAGTTGCTTATTCCCAAAAGAAATGAACAGAAAAACTGCATCATGCATTATATGATCTTAATAGCATGTAAAGCCTCTGCATGAAACAGAATCCCCCCTTCTCCTCCTCCTTAAATAACCTCCAGTTCCCTCACAGAATCAAATGCATGAGACGAAAGAAAGGGAGAGAAGAATATGCTCTTGGGCCACCTATATTCTCTCATCTTGATCGGTGTGTGTCTTGGTTGTCATACCTGCTGAAGTTGGTTTGCTTGCACCAACCATTTACCTGTACTCCACTAGCTGTAGAGTTTGTTACCTAGTTTCCACGGGGGGCTGATAATTGCCCCACTGCCTCATAGATTCTTCTTTGTATTTGCTGGTCTGCTCTTAAATGGGTGTCAACCTTTATAAAGCTACTGTAAAGAAAATCTAATAAAGCTACACTGGAGGCCAGCCTAAATTGTCAATAAAAGAGAAAGGAATCATCAGATGTGGCATGAGTAATGGGAAGGGGCAAGTATGAGTCCTTCTGGTATAACGTAGCATTTTAATGCTAAAAACATTTCAAAAGGCCTTGAAATTTATGATCTCAGGGCTGACATTTGGTATCAGTCATGGCTTTTTTTATTTTGCTATGAAAATTTCATCATAATGAATAGTTTTGTCTAACTCTACACTCAGTCCATCCAAAGAGGCTGGCAAACTATTACAACCAAAAACCGACGTCCAGATGAAATGATTTTCCTTTGTGAATCTAGATGCCCAAGGATAAGCATTGTCTAATTGCAGGACGTGGGGGAGTGAGCACATGCCGGCCAGTGAGTATGTATGACGTAATCATTTACAAGATGGAATATCATATTTGCTTGACTGGTTGTGTTTATGTTGTTCTCCACTATATAGGCCTGATGGTACTGGAGCGAGCAGATATTTTCCTTTAGATCAAGAGGCAGGTGTCTGCACATAAATTGTTGGTACTCGCTGTCATAGAGCTGTCCACACAAGTTCTTATGTTGGCAAAATTTATGTTGGCACAGAAGGACCTAGGATCTATCCCTGCTGTGAAATCTTGGGTGGGCAGAGTTTTGACACAGAAGGATATATTGGAAGCTGAGTCAGGCCTTGACTAGCACTTATTTTGGAAAATCTTTTGTCACACAGGGCGTGTGAAAAAGCACACCCCAGAGCAACATAAGTTTTGCCAGAAGAAGTGTTTGTGTAGCCGCTTTATGTCAATGGAAGAGCACTCTCCTGCCAACATAATAAGAACGCATAAAAAAGCAGCAGTACTTGCTGACATTGAGCTGTCCACACAAGTGTTTATGTCGGCTAAATTTATGTTGCTCGTGTGGGTGTTTTTTCACACCTCCGAGTGACAAAAGTTTTGCCGGCATAAGTGTTAGGGTAGACAAGTTCTTACTGTAAACCCTGAGGAGGGCAGATCATCTGTTTTAGTCACACCTTTTGTCTCTGTTTAAAGTGCTTTGTCAATAATCCTCATCATAAATGCCATTGTTTATAGTCATTTGTTTCATGGGGCACTGTCCCCATGGTATTAGTGCTCTCTTGCTTGTGGCCTCATATTCCAAAACTTACATCAGTGACTCACTGAAACATGCCCTTTTCCTATCTTTAATGCTGTGTCCTCTTATCAAAAGAAGCCAATAAAACCGGCATCATGGAAATGTTCGAATATGTTCTGAGTAATAATTCGTTATGAGGGACTGACTGAATATGAGGATATTACTCATCATTTACTCCTTAGCAGAGTGGGTCATTACAACATTAAAAGACTCTTCCAGCAGTGGTGGCTGCTTACTTGACACTCTTCAGATAATTTTGCTGTTTCCTCAGATGTCCAATAGAAGCTTCTGACAAACCGTCTGAGCTGCTCTGCCTTCTAAATGCTGATCTCCTTTGACTCATGTTTGATTCTGCCATAATGTCCTGGGCTTTCATTTGATTTTTAAAAATCCATTAGAAACACTCCATGTGATATTAGTGAGAGATTTCTCTATGCTTCACACGGGTGGCTGTCTAATTTCTCTACAGATGGCTGCCAATTTTGGGTGCCTCCCTTCTTAGGTACCCAACTCTGAAGCACTAAGTTTTGTCACGTTGGGTCCCCAAAATAAGAAGGTCAGTCCTTCTGAAAATGTTAATCCAACATGATTCTGTTGAGTAATTCTGAGACTACTTATTGGCCAGTGGCAGTCAGTTAATACCAGAGATTAAAGTAAGGGGGAACGCACTGGAACGCAGTTCCGGGGCCCACAAATTTGAGGGGCCAGAGTTCCGGGGCCACTAAAAATAGAAAAATCCAGCAGAACGCATGTTCCACCCTGCCCTGGCTGCTGGCAGATCCTACGCCCCACGGTTGTTAATCACAATACTTATTGTGTTATGCAGTGTTTGCTAGTTTGTGACAATAATTGCTATAGACATAAAAACCATATAAAATTATAATTTTTTTTATGAACGATAACTGATGCATGTGGTACTGAGAAGTAATTGCAAATGCCTACCTGAGCTGGGGCCCGCACATCCATGAAGGGGGCCCAGACAATACGGGAAGGAGGCCCGGAGATTAGGAGGGTTCCAGGGCCCGTCAAATTATATTTTAACCACTGGTTAATACCGCACACTAACACCCTTCCTTTCTGAAACAATCGGCCAAAGTCAATGCAATTGCTTACTCTGCACAGCTTTGCTGTGGTGTTATTGAGTGGTAGATTCTTCTCTGTGGTAGATATATGGAATGTGACATCACACAGGATTCATCATTCAGCATTTCTGATATTGCATCACCTGAAAGCACTCTTTCTGTGAGATCAGAGCACCACTGTTCAGAAGAGTTAGTAGGTGTCACATACTCACTGGAATATTCCTTTTCCCTTTAAGACCATGCCTCTTTGTACAGTTCTGCAGCAGTAAAGCTGTATCAATGTAGCTGCCTCGCAGTAATGCATTCGGTGAAGATGCTGTATGCGGACTGAAGAGAACTCTCTTAGTGGCATAAAAAACCGACCTCAGTGAACTGCAGAAGTTATGTCTGCAGAAGCTCTCTCACTAGCATAGTGCTTATGTAAGTGTGACTTATGTTGCTCAGGTAGGTGGTTTATTCACACACCTGAGCGACATAAGTTCTGCTGACGTAGGCTGTAGTATAGACATACCATAGGTCTATTTAAAATTTTTGCTGGAATTTCTGCGGCGCTCTATGTGGGAAGATCTTTCTGAACGTCCACATTCTTTAGTATTCCTTCATTAAGATTTTACAACTTCCTAAATTCCTACCCTTACAGATCATTAGAATTCTGTAAAATCAACAATAAAATTTCAAATTCTACTCTACATAGTCTACCTAATGGCCTTTGGATACCCCTGTCTTCAAATGCCATCATGACAGTTAAGTCATCTCTAAGTCAAAATTGTCTGTCTTGGGCTCAATCCTCCTCTCATATACACTGAAGTCTGCTAGAATCCAAACTCATTATGGAATCCTGAAGTACTTGCTCAGATGTTGGGAGTTTTTCTTGAATAAGAAGAGGGCAAGGAACCCAGGAAATAATTTGCCTTTCTTTTTCCCAGATTCATTTTAGATGACCTTTTACCTCTACCACACATTGCAAAGCATAATATTAAACAGAAATGTACAAAAAGTTCAGGAATCAAATTTCTGGCTGCTAAAGGTTAATATGACATGCTTTCCCCTATAAAGAAACAACTGTAAAATGAATTACTGCAGTATATAGCACTTAAAATAGCTATAGATTATACAACAGTAAGATTATCATGGGCCCATAGAACTTTAATTAGGGGGCCGTGGGATGGTTGTGAGTGATGGGTGTGGAGTGAAGATTCATGCAATGAGCTTTCTGAAATATATTCCCACAAGGAAAATATTTGAGACCATTAGTCTGTGTAACCCTTGTGGCAGGGAGAGTTCATTATTTATACCTCCTAGTAAACTTGAAATCGGTTGCCTTTAATAGTGTCTTTCTAAGCTTGCTGTCTTCTGTTTTAAAAGATAATAATAGTTTGATATTTATGTATGAGGTGTATAATACTAAATGTGTCGCTGAGGTTTAAAACCAAGTTATTTTTCATGTGAGTTATGTTGATGAAACACCAGTTACAAACAGTCCAAATTGTGTTTTTGCTGAAACAGGTCACTTACTACATTTGACTCTGCAACTCAGCTGGCAGAAATAAGACAAATGAATGGAAGATTTTTTTCCAGTAGCCGGTTATTTACAATGACTAACCTATTTATGTAGTCATTCCTTGATTATTTATAGAGAATATTTATGCAGAATGAGATTTCAGTACCTTGGCAAGGAAACTTCAATCATTGTAAAAGAAAAACCTCAGAACTATGCAGTCAAATGATAAGTCACTGGGTTATGCAGGACACTGGAAGGCACTGCTGTCCTGTCAGGTTTACAAACCACATTTGAAAAATGCAAGCATTAAATCTGTTAAGTTAGATTATCTGCATCCCTGCACCAGTCTTGTCTCCTGCGGTCCAAGGGGAATTCATTGTGAGGGAGACTGGCAGGTTTTCCACTTCCGTCCCTTGTGGCTTCTGCTTGGAGGCATCTTTGATTCCTGCTGTAATCTAGTCTGTACACAGTTTTTGTACCACTATCACTAAGGCTTTGTCTACGCTATAAAGATATGTTGACGTATTTTAGGTTGCCTTACAGCTACTGTATTAATTACTGTGGTGGCTGATGTCCACGTTACCCTCTGTGGGTCAGTGGTGTGCATTGTCACTTGAAGTGCTTTCATTGATCTAAGAGGGACAGTATGGGGAGCTGAGAGCCCAGTATCTCTCCTCCCCTCAAAAGCAGCCTCACACTATCTGCATGCCTGCCATGGGAGAGCAGGATTGATTCCCTCCGAGTTCTCCCTAGAGTTGTCTCCCCACAGACGCAGAAGAATGATCCACCCCCTTCCTTATATCCAGGCAGGAATGCATTTGCTGCAGGAGCCAGCATGCTCTGCTGGGCTGTAGCTGTGTGAGCTCTCCACACTGAGCAATTAAAGCTTCCTGGGGTTTGGAAAGGATAGCTTAGGGTGACCAAATGTCCCAATTTTATCATGAGTGTGCTAATTTTGGGGGTCTTTGTCTTATATCAGTGCCTCTTACTTCCCCTCCCCACATCCTGATTTTTCACACTTGCTATATGGTCATCCTAGTGTAGCTGTAGTGCAGGGCCATGCAGCAGAGTTCAAAACAGTGAGCAGAGCAGTCAGGGTGGGCATTGTGGGATAGGTCCAGGAGCCCAGTTACGGCACACAGCATCTATACTGATGCTTTGTCACTCCAACTTTGCCAAGAAAAGCTGTACGCCTCTCGTTGAGGTGGTTTTATTTTGTCACCAAAAAAAGAGAGTTTTGTCAGAGTGGGGAGTGTTGCATTGTGTACAGTACACCACCAATGTTTTGTTGCCAAAAAACCCCTCAGTTGTGTAGATCAGTCCCTACTATTTTGTGCGTTTATTTTGGGTTGCAGTTGTTTCCTACTGCAGGCTTCCTCTAAGGTGCAAAGGAACCTGGGGTTTTTTATATCAATCGATTGATTGATCGATAGATAGATATAATAAAGATCCAGAATTTTGCTATTTTTTTCTCTTCACCCTCTGTGCATATGGGTTCCATCTTTGGGGGAACCTTTTGATATAGTCTGTGGGAGCAGAAGCCTGTAGAACAAGGAATTAATCTTGCCTGTTGTTTTTGGTAACAGCAGAGGAAAAACATTTTGTTAAAATGTTATCAGTTTTTCTCTTGGTTGTTCATAAAGATATAATTTTTCACCGTTTCTAATTAATGCCCTCAGAACTGAAACATATACAGAAATACACAGATAACATCTGCTAATTATTACTGTAAGAGACTCTTCTCACAACACTTTGCTTCCATTAAGAAACACTTTAGTACATTCAATAAAGCTGATGCAATAGAAGAGGCATATATTTTGTGGGAAAAAAAATTGGTTCTAAATTTTCTACTATTTCCAATGTTGGTGGGTTGGGGGGAATTCATACACTCACTCTTTTTTCCCACTGGGGAAAGGAGGGATGTGAACATGGGGGGATCCCATCCAAGTGAACACATTTTTTTAAATGCCAAAGGGGTAGCAAAGCAAAATGAAACAACATTGATCAAACTGAAAATATTCCCACAGTTACTTTTAAATTTTGGTTTAAAAAGCATTTTCCTTTTGAAAAGAGGCTTAGTCAGAACATTTTTCAACCAGTTTGACTGTCCAGTCGGTTCAACTGCACATTGAGTATCAACATTTATAGTCTCTTATTTTGTTAGGAATGTCCTAAATACCTAGCCCACTGAAGATGATGGACTGCCATTCACTTCAATAGACTTTGTATGGGGCCTTCAAGCTATATCATCCCCTTGATCTCTCTTATCTTTATCAGGCACTAATTGGTCTTCTGCTTCTATCAACTTCAGATGAGATTTGTTTGCCTAAAGAGAGCCTGCACTGTGGTGATATTAAAATAGTATACTTAATGTACTTTTGTAAACTGTTTTTTTTTTTTAAAATAAGGTCCTAAAATGTGCTTGTATACATGGGTAGGATGCATCATTAGGTTAAAAGTGTCTCTTTAGAAAGCTATAAGGTTCCAGATTTTCTTTCACCCGAAGAATACATGAGTAATTACACAAGTTCTCATATCAACACACAGACATATTATATGAGACAGGAAAATACTTCCCCCCAAGAAATGGAATTTATACAAATGAGAAAAACAAATTGATAGAGTACACCTGAGACTTTATCAATTGAACAGTCTGATTATTTTCAAATAAAACATAAAATAATTTAAAAAATCAAACCTAGAAAAGGAAAAGAATATTAAAATTCTCACTCTCTAAAAAGGCAAAAGGCACTTGCTCATATATCCATGTGTGTAATAAATTAATAATCAAAATAGAAAGAAAAAATCATATTGTACTCAATACAAAAGAATGTAATCTATCAAATCATCAAAAGCTTACTTTTATGAGACAGTGGCTTCCTCTTCTGCCAAAATATGGATTTTCTTGTGTGATTATTGAATACCCTCACTTTTAACCTCTAGGTTCCTCTTTTCTATAAGACTGTCTGTGGGCAGTGAGAGTAACCACTGAGATCTCTTCATCTGTCACTCATTTTTATTTGGGACTGGTGACATGAGCTATTTTGAATCAGTTCAGCAGTAGGGGGGCAAGGGAACCCAGAGTCTCATGTTGTAAAGTTTGTAAGACACGAGCTAGAGTGACCAAACAGCTATTGGGCACCAACTTTCAATGCAACATTTGAGCTGCACTATAATTTCTGGCAGGTGCCTCTGATGTCCTAACTTGGCTTAGAGAAACAGTTATTCTTTGACAAGTGCAGATTGCTGGAACATGACTTCCATGTGACTTGCAAGTATTCAGTGCTGTCCCCGCCAATGAAACAGAGAGATCTGAACAGTGCCCATTGTATAACACAGCTTGTTTCAGGATTCTGTTACTGAGTGACTGACAGAAATATATTTTTTCTTTTTTGAACTGCTACTCTGTGGGAACACTTGGTAGGTTAAATGACAGGACTCCTGCTAATGCTCCTGTTAATGCTGTGAATAGCATGGGAATCTGAACTCTAATGGAGGGCAGTTGGATTCAGAGTCTCTATGAATGTGTGACAAAATGTAGCACTTCCATTATAATAAAAGGATTCAGCAAAGAGCATTCCATATATCTACTTTGTGGGCTGGATTTTGCCATACTTACTGATGCTGACTGTCACTCCTCAAAGAATTCTTCTGAAATGAATAAAACAAACATGGAGTCTGGTGGAACTTTTAAAGACTAACAAATTTATTGCATGAGCTTTTGTGGGAGAAAATCCCACTTTGGCAGACACTTGAAGATGGGGAACTTACACTCCCCTGCATTTATTTTGCTCCCATTCTGTAAGTCATAGGATCAGGTCAGACTGTTACAGCAAATCAAAGCAGTTGTTTAGATTCAAACACTGGAGAATAGCAATTAATAAGACTGGGAGGAGGGAGGGAGAGGAAAGAAAATTATCTGTTGTAATGGGGGAAAAAACCCCATAGTTCCTGAAATGAATGGAATTCCTCATGGCATAAGCGACTACTCCCCCAGCATGAGCTTTGCCCCCATGTGTAGCACATCAGGGTTCTAATTATTTTTTAAATGCTCAAAGTTTAGGTGGACCACAAAGCTAAATTCTTCATTAACCAAGCTGTCCAATGGAGCTCCTCAGCACTGCTACCTTTCGTGGAAGTTATTCATGTAAATACCCTGCTTACTAATGCAAATATGAGACCTTCAAATGGTCATTTTATTCCCTCTGCTTATATACTATCTATCTGTCTCCTACCTCATGTTTGCCTTGTCTATTTAGTCCTGGCTACACTACCAATTTATGTTGGTATAGGCATCTCTTGGGATAAGTCCACATCCCCGACCGAAGTAGTTATTCTGATTGAGCTCCTGTTGTAGACAGTGCTGTGCTGATGGGAAGGCTTCTCCTACCGACATAGCTACCATCTCTTGGTGGAGTGCCCACGCTGACAAGAGAAGTGCTTGTGTCGGCATGGGAAGCATCTTCACTCAGCACTACAGTAGTGCAGCTGCGATGCTGAAAGTGCAGATGAACCTTTGGTAGGTCTGTGGGGCAGAGCTTGTTTGTTGTACATGACTATCACAATGGGCCTAGCCCTGGCTGTAATACAAGTAATAAATCATAACGGGAAGGAGAGTCCTGCGGGTTTTCTCCACTGCTCAAAAGCACAAGGTGAGCAAAGTGAAAGGGGAGCTTGAAACTTCTTCAAGCATCTGATGAAGTGGGATTTTCTCCCACGAAAGCTCATATGATAAATAAATTTATTAGTCTTTAAAAGCGCCACCAGACTCCTTGTTTGTTTTGCTGAACTAGACTAACCCAGCTACCCCTTTGGAACTTGTCATTAGCACTAGGTTCACTTACAATTAAAAAGTCCATAGTTAATATCTGATAACAGCTCAGAAAAGGTTGACTGAACTCAACCAATAACATTAACCCCTTCAATCCTTCTATCCCCACATGCTGTCATTCATTAGCATCGGATTTAAATTAAGAAGGTACTGTATTGTGTAATCAACTGTGACATTAATACATCAAGAATTAGGATCCTCCTGAAGGGCAAAAATCCTCTCTTCAGATTCTTAGGGAAGAGCTGGGCTCCATTGGCCAATGGCCTCTAGAGATGGACAAATATGCCAGATCCTGACCCTTGCTTCAACTGCTCTGGTTGTGCAGAGCAACTAGAACCCTATTTGATCTAGTTGCCTGAGAATCCCACCTTCCATGGGGAATCTCCAGGTGGTCAAGAGATGCAGTAGCAGCTCCTATGCCCCATGACTGGGACACTTCTGTTTCGGCATTTGACTGCCTAGCTCCACAATCAAGGGGGATGTGAAAGTGGCTTATCATTACCTTTGCATCTTATCATGAACGGCACTACGTGCACCTTAAACACTGGAATCCTGTCAAGAGAGTCATAAATGTATTTGCTAATATAAAGACCAGAATCCAGACAATTAAGAATATTAATTAAAAATTCTTTGGACTATATGTCTGCGTGCAGTTCCCAGTTTTGAGCTGCCCCTTGTTGGTACTTTGTGAATCGCACATGCTGCCCTCATATATTGAAACATCAGCAGGTTCAGTTGTCAACATGAAGACATCTGAAATAAGGAAGAAAATGAATGCACATTATTTATCCCAGAAATATTCCCACCTCAACTGACAGCCAAATGTGGATGGTAGTTTGTGGATCATTACTGAGCACTATGTGAAAGAAAAAACTGTCACAGTATGACTGTGTGATACTTCATCTCTATCCTAATTTTATGTTGCATCAGTGGGTATGTGGCATGCAGGGCAAGAGCATAGGAAGTTCTGATATTCAGGCTGGGCCTGAAAGTCACCCAGGTGAGCCTGGGCCTCTTCCTGCTTCCAGTCATGTGACCAGAAGCTGGATGTTTGGAAGCTGTGGATGCTCCAGTTGCTAGGTAGCTTTACTTGCTACCTAGGAATCGGAATGTCTGGCAGCTTTCAGCCCATTGTTTCCTGAACATCTGGCTTCTGGTCATGTGGCCGGAAGCAGGATGTTCAGGCAAGCAGTCAAAAGCTGCCTGACTCCCAAGACACTCCAGTTGCTGTAGCAAATGGAGCAGCTGTGATTGTGTGGGCCTGCTTTCAAAATGGGTAGGCTGGGGCCCAGCCAGGCCCACTTGTAGTAGTTCCATCTTTGGTGCAGGTCAGGGCAAAGTTCTCTTGCCTGCATCCTTGTATATAATAGAGTCAGAAGGATGTTCCTGGCAAAACTTGATGCTATTATACATGACCACAATGATGTGACAGTATCTTTTCAAGTTACTATGATGCCCACATTTGTTTCCATAAATTAGACATGTTAATCATTATTGCATGTAGCTTTTACTACTATTGGATTCAAACAGTCCTGTATTCTTGTTATATTTTCGTGCTTTTTTGTTTGTTTGTTCTCATGTCATTTAATTGAGCCTTCTGTTTGAGATACAGTAAGGTAAACCCAAGCATTCACAAATCATCAGTCAGCCTCACGCTCTCCCAAACACAAGATTGACTTAACAATACATTTGTGTTCTTTTTTCATTTACTTTCAGGTCACATTTTCACGTTTTTCTCCGCAACTGAAAAGCCTATAAAATCACTAGGGAAGGTTGAGGAGGAGGGGCAGTTGGGAAGAGAGAGAGATCTCTGAGATTCTTATCAATCATGTGACTTAAAGAGCTGGTACTTTAAGAAACAGACCAAATATAATAAGATTATGAGATCTGGCAACATTAGTACCATGTTGGATTATCTAGGTATCAGACTTTCTTTTCTGACTCTGTTTATAGATACACACAAGAGTATCACAGATTCTGTTTATGTGGATGGTTGAGAACCAAAGGAGGCTAGTCACTGTTAGCCAGCTGATCTAAGGACCATGCAAGTAAACCCTCAAGTTTAAATGTACCCCAGATATGAAACTAGGGGTTAGGTGAACACTGACCATGTGTAGAACTTACAACACCTTCCCAAGCCAAAGACAATTTTGTCTGGATAAGGAGGCTTGTGCTGGAACCAAGATATTTAAGATTGCAATGTTGTTGGGATAGTCCATTGTCCTTGTATACTGTGTAATCAAATGTCCTGAAAGGATTAGATATTTTCCATAGCTGGAAGGAATGATTTTATGGACATGGTGCTTAGAACAGCCAAAGGCTTCCTGGAATTCTGTTACTAACACCAGACTTTGCAAGGGCTTAACCAGGCACAGCTATTTCTGTTTCTTGCAGCAGAAGTCACTCAAATGTGCCAGAGAATTTCCTGTTAACTGCAGGCATTGGTGCTGGAGAGCAACACAATTCCAATTGTTCTTTCTCTACATGTGGCAAATGGATAGGCTCAGAAGTACATCGTAATTAATTGCTCTTATGAAAAAGCTCTCTAGAGTTTAATAGGTATTGAACAGATAAGGTCTTACTGAAATTGAATAGGAACCCATAGAAATTAGTCTAAAAGCTTATAGAATGACTAGAGAGAGAATATCATTTCTTTAAGGACCTTTAAAAAACATCTTACAGAATTTGTGACGTTTATCCTTCGTTAAAATGCTGTAAAAAGGTTATCAATTTGAATTAAATGCTACTGAACTCTTTCATAAGGTGGGTGCAAATACAGAGGCTCTCACATGTACATGCAAGTTTTTGCAGTCTCCACAAAGTAGCGAAAATGTATGAAAAGCTATCTTGTGGGGACTGTTTTTCCTCAAGGATGCTTCATAGTAATGATGACAGGAAACAGTCTTACTGTGGCTGCATCTCTATTAATACTTGTTGGGAAATCTCCCCTCATTGTACTCCCATCAATGCAACTCCACTGATGGTACCAGTATGGCAGCATTAGTGTAGACAGAGCACAAGCATTCATACTCAGATGAGAGATGGTCTAGCTGACAAGGTGTTGAGAATAATGCTCCCGCCAGTGCTATTACAATTTTGGAAGATTTCCTCAAAAGTTCTGGTATAGACAAGGTCACATGTGCACACACAGGCTATGTCTACATTAGGAAAAGTTAGGTCAACTTTGTTGACTTAATAAGGTCGACTTTAAGTCGACTTAAAATCGACCTTATTAAAGTTGACTTAACAAAGTGGACTAAGTTGACTGAACTTTAAGTTTAACTTAACTACCCTTAAGTCGACTTAATAAAGTTGATTTAAGGGTTAAGGGTTACTTCACGTCCACATCGTCCTTAAGTCGACTTAAAGAGTTGACTTAAGGGTTAAGTTGACCTAATGAGTGGTAGTTATAAAGTCGACTTAAGCTTTTATTAAGACAACTTAAGGATTTTCTTAAATCGACTTAATGAAAGCCTAGTGTGAACGTGGCTTAATTTAAGTTGCCTTAAGCCTCCTTAAGTCGACTTAAATTGGTGGTGTAGACATAGCCACAGTGTCTACGCAATTTTGACAAGAACTTTGGAATTACTGATTACTAATGGCAAAGAGATGTTAGCCCTTCTTGCACAAGGAAAATTCTAATTGGAGTTTAACAGATGCAGCAATTACATAACAGGCTGGAAACATTGGTAAAGCAGTAGTGCATAACAGAAATGGGTGGAGCATTAATGCCATTAAGTCAGTAATGTGAGGTTCAGTAAGTCAAGGGAAGACTCTTCAAACCTATTTTTCTCTTAGGCATCCTTCACCTGTCAATACAGTTAGTGAGTTATGGTACAGCACATTACTAGGTTGTGTAGAAACAATCAACATTATCAAATGCAGGGATGTTAAGTTAAATTCTTAAATCCACATGTAAGCATCTAAAAGCAACTTAAATAGATCAATAAAGATGTTCATCACACAAATCTGAACACTTTGGCCAAAATTTCTGCACCACTATTTAAAAGGACCACTTTTGATTAATTAGCATAATGTGAAGCCTGTGATATGGAAAATAGACCTTTATTGTGCATTTCCTTTCAAAGAGAACAGTTAACTTAAGCACAGTTTTTAACCTCTGTGCATTGCTAGCAGCTGGACTTATTCCGACAATAGAAGTGACCCTCTACAAATGCAGATTGTAGTTAATTATTTGAGTGCAATATTCAAAAATGTGGGTGAGGAAAAAGGCAAAAGCATGCTCAGTGTGGGCAATATGACAGTTCCACGGAATAACAATCACATTGCAATGTTGTTTCTTCATGCTATAACATTGCATCATGCATAATTGTGCCATCATGTCATAATGTTGCCTTTTTGACACTATATCCATAGTGTTTGGAACAAGGTGATCAGAATTCTTTTAGGAAATTACCAGCCCTGTAATGGTTTATATACAGTAGCAGGGCTTGTCTACATGTTGAAATTTACCAGCATAGCTATGGGGCTATAACTCTCTGTGTGGACGCTCTTATTCCAGTGGAAGAGCCTTTTTTAAAGTTTTGCTCAAGCTGCTTCCAAAGTGGCATAACACAAATTGAAAAAAGGCACTTTTATAATAGAATAAGTGTCCACATGGATGAGTTATACCAATATACATCAATTTAAATTCACACTACCTTTGTATAACTCCCCTCTACAGACAAGTCCTAGATGTATTATTCTACCAGTGAACTGGAAAAATCTCCTGTATAGACAATCTCTTATTTTAGGCAGCAAACAGAAGGAAATTCCAATTGGATAGTTAATTCTCAAATTAATTAATTATCCACATCAATTTTTTCAGGACAAATAAGTATTTTGTAGCTTGTTATAAACATGCAGCCTTCTCCACTAACGTTATTTTTTTGCCCCTTGATTGATTGATTAATTAATTAATCTACAAAGAAATCTTTGTACAGAATATGCAGCATTTCTGTTAATACGCCTTTGAATTTTTAAGCAGCTTCATTTATAGAGTAACTCTTCTTGTTCATGTCCACTATCTGGTAATATTCTAGCAAAGAGCTTGTGGGGAGGAAAGTTTTGAGAAACTGACTTTTAAATGATTATTGCAGATGCAGAGAGGTTTTTCTCATGTTTATTTCTTGTCACCCCATCCCTATTAATTTGTTTTATACCCTTTTATTATACCATGTCTTAGTAAAATTGTGAGTTCTTCAATGCATGGACCATCTTTTACTCTGTTGGTATTAATACCTGCTACAATGAGGCTCTTGATCCTAATTTCGATCTATAGGTTTAACTGTAATACAAATAAATAATATTTTTTCACCTATTATACTTCTTCCTTCCTTCCAATGTTTAAATATTGGAATGATAAGAGCTGTAGAAACATCTAAGCATTTTACACCATCAATTTTGCCATATGGCAAGCAGAGATGAATCAAATAATAGAAAAGTGTATTGACACCCAGTCCTGACAGACAATAAATGCCAATATTTGTAATTGAAGTGATAGAAACACCATAATTTAAGACATTTAAAATTAAACTGGGCAAAGCACTTCAGAATATATTCTAAAGAACAACATGAAATGGCAGGTGAATGGATTTGATGACCTTAGAGGTCTTTTCCATTTACGATTTTTATGATTCCATATTCCATTATGTTTGTGTTCTGTTCCCCTTGTTTATGGGTATTATGTTAAGACAAGAGAGGTAAAAAGTCATTATTCTTCAATACTTAAACTCATTACCCTAGAGGACAAGAAGGATTTTTTTTCCTGACTCTTCTGCTTTACACAACTTAGTAGGTGTATTATGGATTTTTTTCTGCTGAGGCTGGGTACTGGAGTTGATGAATGAAAGGTATGATCTGGAATGGTATTCCTAGTCCTCTAGGCCTCTGCAGGCAAAATTAGTCTCCATAGCTAGCTACTGGATCCATGGAAGATCTTGTCATTTTCAAAGTGACAACCCTTGGGACAGAATTCTTGAACCTTAGTGTTATGATTTTGCATCAGTTCTAAAGTTATTTTAGAACTTCTTAATTATTTGAATGCATAGTTTGTAGGACCCAGCTGGGACATCCTCTAGAAAAATCAGAACTGTTCCTTGAGAACTGGAATGAGGCAAAGTCTTCTAGGTACATGGGCCTCCTGGACCTTGAAAATGTGTTTCAAAGAAATAGTTAACCAAGTTCCCAAAATGATATATCTTTTTAACACTGTTTCTACAATGTCAAGCAGCTCATTTCAAGCTCTAAGGTCTATGATTCTTTCAAATAATCCCCCTTTTTTTAGTCTTTCACTTTGTTTAGATTGATCAAATATACTTCCCTAATCTTTATGAAATCACATTTGAAACCAATTCAATTCAATCAGTAGCCACATAAAAGCATTCTCAACCTATCCTCTCAAGCACTCCCTCAATAGCTTGGAAAATAAAATATGCTTTACAGTGTACCATGGAGCTCAGCAGATTTTGACTGTCTTGAACCCAGTAGAGAATGTAGGGAGGAATGAATTCCACTGTGAAGAACCTTTCTCTGAGATCACCAGGCACTTCCTTTTTAAACAAAGGAACTGCGTGCTTCAGTTGTACAAGTGAAAATTTGACATTTGCAGTGAGAAGTGATCTCGGGAGTATCAGACCTGGACCTTAAAGGTCAGCATCAGCACTTTAAAGTCATCTGAAAACAGACTAGGAGCCACTGCAGAACACAGAAATCAAGGTAACATGCTGCTGAGAGAACATTACTAAATACACAGCTGGTTTTTTTTCTCCATGAGCTGAAGTTTCCTGGAATTTTTCAGACACGGGCCCAAACCTATTGTGATAATCCAGTCTGTAAGTAAGTCCATCCCAGAAGGAAACGGTTGCAAACATCAAAGAAAGTAAGTACAGAGGAAAAAACACAAAACTGCTATTTATTTTAATGCAAACAAATACATTGGAAACCTAGATTTCCTGAGAATAAGGGAATGCCATATGTTGGGTACCAAAGGAATTGTATTGTGAATTAATTTGCTGCTGTTATACTATAATTTGGTTAATTTAAAATTTATATCTTAATCTAGTCATGTTCTGTTCAACCTAGTATAAACACAGTAATTGCCCTTTATAATTAAGCTACTAGAATGGCCTTAAAATGTAATCCTCAGGAACAACATAGTCATTTATCAAATGTTGTTAGTTTGCCTGACATTTTAATCTATAAATTGTTGATTATGAGTCTGGCCCCAAGATTAGCAATTACTTGAAAGACGTCATTTTTTGTGTCTGATATTAACAAATACAAGACAGCAGACTAGTTTCCGTCACTTGAAATCTAGGGTTACTCCACTGAAATCAATGGAGAAGTTACTCCAAATTTATATTGGTGTAACATAATCTGACTATCTCATTCAGAGGCAAACCACCCTATCTAAAAATTTCCCTTTAAGTCTGGTATAGTGAAGACGTTGTTCTTTTCAAGCTGTGTATCTGCTGATTTCCTTGCCTGGTGAAAAAAGTAGGTCAGGTTTTTTTTGACAGAAAAAGAGCAGCTTTTTTCCCTAATGTTACTTAGTGCCATATGGAGCACCATCTATTACGCACTTCACATTGGTTGAGGTTCCAATATTTCAGCTGTTGTTTTTCCTTCCAATCTAGTTATGTTTTGAAAACTTGTGAGTTATGTGCAGCTTGTGGCTTTTTTATTAAGTTTTGTAATATCCAGCAAATCACAAACCAAGCCAGCAGTATGTGAACAAATTTTCCAATAAGCTCCAGTTACTTTATAAGTATTGAAAGAAAAATTTTGAGCATATGTAACCAGCTGACCTGTAAAGATACAAGCACTACCATGTTAAATCAAAACTTACCCTTTGCATTTCATATCAAATGATAAATCAAAAACAGTCATGAACAAGGAGAAAGAATTACTATAGAAGGCATGACTTTTTTTTTGTGATAAACCCAGCGAGATCAAGGACAATGGGGTTATAAAACTGTATAATAATAATAAGCTTAGCTTGTATATAGTGCTTTTCATCTATGGATCTCAAAGCCCTTTACGATGGAAGGTAAGTATCATTATTGTCATGTTATGGGTGGAGAAACTGAGGCACGGAGTATTGATGTGCGTTGTCCATGGTCACCTAGCAGACCTGAGAATAGATTTCATTTGTTATGTAACGGATCTGAACCCACTTTAGCTCACACATAAATTGAACTTTCGAGGGTCATAAATGATAATCATTTGGTGAACTATTTCTCCACTTGTCTCCGCATGTCTTCCTTTGGCCACAAGAGGAAAAGCAGAAATGTTGTAGAAAAGATGTTTTTGTGATATTTTAAAATCAGGAAGTGTGAGAAATCTCTGACCTCAGTAGCTCTGTAAACATGTCTAATAAGGACATTTCACTCAAGAACAGTCTGTTCTCCCTGTGTTTTCCTCACTATTTCTGCATTATCATGATCAGGCATTAGCAATTCTATCTATCCTAGGTACCTATATAATCCCCAGTAGTGAAGTACCTGACAGCTTTCACAGTCATCTGTGTATTTATGTTCAGATCCTTCCTGTGTGGTATGGAAGTTCTATTATTCCCACTCTACAGAGAACTGAGGTTGAGAGACAAAATTACTTGAACAGGCAGGGTGTGACAGAGCAGTGAATTGAACCAGGAGCTCCCGAGTCCCAGGCTGCCTTACTGACCACTGGACAATTCTTTCCTCTTATGGCTTTGTCAGTATCACATCTCTTTCACAGATTTTATTTCACTGTGTACCGTGTTTGCCTTCTTACATGTGCCTAATGGAAAACCTAGGATCCCTGTTCTCCATCTTCAAGGCGTCTGACGAAGTGGGATTTTCTCCCATGAAAGCTCATGTGATAAATAAATCTGTTAGTCTTTAAAAGTGCCACAGGACTCCTTGTTTGTTCTGGTTATGTACATAATTCAGCCTCTTGGGCAGGACATATTTTCCAGGAATATTAGAATATTTTACTGTTAGTGTTGCTCAGGTGGGTTTTTTTTTATTTTGTGTTTTGTGTGTGTGCATCTGGGATCTGACGAAGTGGAACTTCACCCACGAAAGCTCATGTGAAAAATAAATTTGTTAGTCTTTAAAGTGCCACAAGACTCCTCTTTCTTTTGCATCCTTATGTTTCCTTTTGCTCTCCAGTGGCTCAGGTTTCCCCAGTGAAATGAAAGTTTATCAGTTTCTTCTGCTTTGGAGTGAGGCCTGATATTCTCAGCATGCAATATGCCAGCTCAAATGGGGCAGTTAATAAAAAAAGGGTTGGGTTAGATATTCTATTTCAAAGTTTAATGGCCAAGAATGTGCAGGCAGGGCTTGGCTGGCACCAGTTGCTAGGAAACAATGGGTAGCCTTTACCTTGTTAAGATTCCCAGTCACTGGGATAGGGCTACTGGTATAATTAAAAGTACTGAGAAGTTTGAGATCTCAGATACAGTAGGTTTGCATATGGATTTCAGCTGCCCTTTGGGTTCCATTTCAGTGGAATCTTTCTTCTGACATCTATTTCAAATTTAGCCCTGGGAATACAAGTATGAGAGGGCACACCTTAATTTTCGGCAGCTTTCCTTATCTGAAGAATATTTGTTCTAAGCTTCCTTTTTATTATTTTAGTGGAAACAAAACAAAAAGTAAAGTTCTACCAAGGCAGAAAAGGTAATTTATTCATTCTATTTCTTTTACAGGCGTAGAGTATAAAGTTACAGGATCACTCTTTTATAATGCGTTTTTATATTTCCATGCCTATATTTTAATTTCAGTCGTCTTTTATGCCCAGATACTGCTGAGGTTCTTAATCTAAATTTCATAATTAAAGCGATTTCTTTCATCTGCTTAATAAAATCTTAGCAACATGTAAACATTAATTTAGAAACAGTCCATAAAGTGATAGAATGTTGTATTTGAATCCTATATCCCAAGGGGTGAAGGAAGTAAAAGAGAAGGAAGAAGCCTGGAATTGTAAGCTGTAAGGAGGTTATGTTGATTTGAGACCAGACGGAGTCTGCATTATCATTTGCTCAGTGTCTCTTTAATTTGCTTATGTAATTTTTAGTCAAACCACAGCTTCAGCATTCATTTTGTGACTTCATTTTATATGGTCCTTTTAGATGGTCCTTTTTTGTTGGGTAGTATTTAAGGGTTCTGATTCTGTAGAACAAAGGGTTAATTTGATTGAAAAGCTACAGCTGCTCAGGTATAGTCGTGAGGCTGTAGTGCTTTGAGTGTATACATGCACTACAGTAACAGGGTTCTCTTGTCAGCACAGTTCGTCCACCTATCTGAGAAACAGTGACTAGATTGATGGAAGAATTCCTCTGTCGATATAGTGCTATCTATATGCAGGGTCAGATTGACTCAGGGGTGTAGGTTTTTCACACCTCTGAGGGACATAGGTAGGTTGGCATACTTTTGTTATAGACCTCACTAAAGACATGAAAACTAAGGGCTTGATCTAACTCCCTTGTTAGTCAACAGGGCTGGATTGAGGCATAAATCAAAATTATGGCCTATTCAGTAGCCTGAAGTATATGTCTACACTGCAGAGCTGGCATAATAGGTTAGTATAGGTGTGGTATATACTGACATTCTGCTGATATAGGAACCCTATAGGATGCTAGCTACATCTACACTGTGCATAACTGTCACTAGGGAATGTGTTTTTTCACATCCCTGGCAGACATAGTTATACCAGAATAACCAATAAGTGTTGACAGGCCTCAATTGGTTTGGGATCTCCTGACTCTGTATGCTATGTGAAATGGGATGGAGCACAGGCTCAAGAGCCGTTAGCTTTGTGCAATTATCAAGCCATTCCAGTTGCTGAAGTACATTCAGCAGTTAGTGTGAGGAAGAGAAGACACTATGATCTGGTCTACATTGAAAAGTATATGAGCATAGAAAAATCCCCTTGATGGACTTAACTATGCCAGCAAAACTGTAATGCAGATGCAACTCTTTTGATGAAAAAGGGCATCCATTAATATAACTTCAGAGTTCAGGTTCCAAAGGGGAAGCCGTGTTAGTCTAGTTCAGCAAAACAAACAAGGAGTCCTGTGGCACTTTTAAAGACTAACAGATTTATTTATCGCATGAGCTTTCGTGGGAGAAAATCCCACTTCGTCTGACACTTTGAAGATGGAGAAGCATCTGACGAAATGGGATTTTCTCCCACGAAAGCTCATGCGATAAATACATTTGTTAGTCTTTAAAAGTGCCACAGGACTCCTTGTTTGTTTTTCAGATTTCAGGAGAGCATTTCTACTCCCACAGAAAAACTGCTTCTGTCCGTGTAGGCTTTGTCTACATGGGGCTGTGTCAGCAAAACTAAGCGTACCAAGATACTCTCCATTGTGTAGATATATTCTTGAATTTGCTCACTCTCCTCTTTTTTGGAAATAGGGTTCCAGGGTTAAGAAACCAGTGTCTGGACTTTTTGTGCATGTTGGAGAGTTGCTAAATGGGGGAGGGATGGGGAAAATGAAGAGAGCTGGAGGGAAAACTCTCCTATGGATGAAGTAGGAGAGAAGTGACTGGTTTATTTATGCACACTGAGGCGCCTGAGTATCGTGTCTTGTCAATACTACATGAAGCACTACTTGAAAAGGCTAAGTTCCCTGTACCACAGTTCCGTCAGGGTTTTCAGTCTTACTATAAATGACTGAAGAGGGAGTTAATTATAGTAAAACATGACAACAGAATGAATCCTTGTGTCCAATAGGTCCGTAGTCCTTAGGGGCTGATATGGAGATGCTGCGAATGATTTAAACCAGTGTAGGCTGGCTTTGAAAGGGAATATGAGTATATATAGCTTTGTTAATCAGAGAAATGCCAAAATGTGTCTGGCAGCATTGTGGTTTGTGGCACAAGATTTTTCTGGTGGTAATTTTATATTGTGAAAGAGAGCTTTGATTTCACTGCAGTTGGCAACTTAGACATTATTAGTTCATCCTATGGTTGGTTTGCTTATAACACAGCTTTTACACAGGAAAAATGTGACTAAATTCTGTAAAATATAGAGGGACAGTCTGTGCTGTCAATTTTTAAACCAAAATCCGCATAGTTTATGTGAACAAATTTCAGTTCATAATTTGTAACTATTACAGTTGCCATTAGCTAGTCATTAATCATTATTCTTGTTGCATGATTGATTATCTCAGTCACATGACATTGTTTTTATTGCTTGATTGGAATAGGAAAAGATGAATAGTGAACAGCAAAGTCAAAATTTTAGACAGGTAATCATTCATTCTAAAACCTGAGAAACTTCCACAATTCAAAAATAATCTATAGCCAGAAATTCTTGTGGCCACATATGACCCCATGAATTTCAGTGTAGCAAACTTGCCACATTTATTTGTGAAAATATTTTAAAACTACCTTTTGTGTGTTTTTTGTCCAGCTCTAATATGCTTAAACTTGGATTGTATTTTCTACTACATAATCAAACACTGACGTACAGTATGTTAAGTGATCATCTGGACTCAGTGAAAACAAAAGAAATAATGGTTTTACAGAGTATTTGAAAATTAGCGTAGTTTCTTCAGGGGAAGAACTTCAGCTTTTTCTTTTTGTGCATCTCTTCCTATATGTGAAACACCAAAATTATGCTGCTGTATGAATAATATTATTTCTATAGCACCTTCCCTCAAGCTTTTGAAAAAGCCTGTGATAATGTAAAGTTAAGTACAAAATGATAAGATAGTTAGCTTTTTTTGAGTTTATCTAAGTACTGCTGTTCTGGACTTCATTCAGATTCTTACATAGTTCAGATGACCTGTCCTAGTTAATATCAGTAAGTGTTCTACATAGTTCAGATGACCTGTCCTAGTTAATATCAGTAAGTGTTAAGTAGATTACTTTTATATAAACAATATATAAAATATATACAATATATATATATATAAACAAATATAAACAAAGTTTTGAAATATGTGAGATGACTGGGTCAGGAGCTACACAAAATCATCATATGGGCATTGGATCATTCAGGCTTGCCTTGACAGCATCTAGCATAATGAGGTTGTAACATAAGTAATAAATAACAATAAAATTAAATTTAAAAGCCAAGCTTGCAAATGGTTGGTTTGTGGAGCTCCCACTGAAGAATGTGGGACTTGCGTACATGGAGACCTTAATAGGGACTGGGTCTTATTTTTATGAATGTTATAAACTTCTCTCCATCACTACAATACTGGAAAATTACAATCTGAAATTAGGAGAGTGGATGGCCAAAGAAAGATATGTAGGGTTGGTAACAGTAAACCCTGGCATAGGGAATTAACTTCTTTGTAGCTGTATTCTGCAGAAGAGGATAGTCTGAAATGTGACAGCACAGCACTTGGGAGCTATAACTGATACACAGTAAAAATACAAGAAGAGACATGACTTCTAAGTGTGGCATATCAAATTACTTTCTCAGATTTTTTTCTGTTGAGTTCATGAAGGAAATCAAGGAATCAAAAAACTTGATAGTTCATGATCCCTGTTCAAAGAACAACATTTTACAAGAATTCTCAGTTAAGTTTCCTAATGAAAAAGTCAGCAAATGTTGTTATATATCCACAGTGAGAAAATACATCATGTTAGAAAAAACTGTTAGCTAAAAATGTTTAACTAAAGTGATACTGTATATGATATAGCACTTAGTATATAGACAGGGACAAATTGTGTTTATCATGTTCAGCTCACATACTTTAAAAAATATCCTTCCTTGTCCACAGCAAAAGCAAAATGGGGTCTAATGTGATGCTAGATAAAATTTGCATTAATTCATCTCTCCACTGTAGACAAGGGCTAGGTTACTGATGGTTTACACTAGTGAAATCCTCATTGTAGACAAAGATTAGCATGTATTCGAAGAAACAAAACTGCTTTTCAATGGATACCTGGAGGAGGTTGAGGGTATGTTTTGTCATCTGCGTATCTAACAAATGCATACAAATTGGGAAGCATGGAAGTCTACTCTGCCTAGAGATTGCTTGGTAAATAAAATATTCTAAGGGATATTTAAATGTTCCTGATTTAAGATAAACCAGCAGTGTTGACATTACCCTCTGATTTCACTCATTGACCCTGGAAGCTCTTCCTGGTGGCAAAAAAAATACTTTTGGAAAAATCTGATTAATACCCAAAATCAAATAATCCATAAGATTTATATTTCCTTCTACAAAATGTTTGTCTGAACCGTAAAATTAATTCAGAACCTAACATATTCAGATCTGATTAAAAAGTACAGCCCTAAGACATATGGGATGCTATATATAGAATATAAACTCCACCAGTGAGACATTTGTATCCCTAGGCAGTTGAAAGGTATGGAAAAATCAAGTTACTTTTCACAAGAATGATTCTCAAGTAATGAATAAAATCCTAATAAAACCAACATTTATCAATGGTAGTGCTTAGAGGCTTCAGCCAGGTTGAGATCCTGTTATGCCAGGCACTATGGTGGTCTCTGACTGACCCTTATCTAGAGCAATGATTCTTATATAATGTAAATGTAAATATGTGACTACATTTTGTATCCTTCTGGCACTTCTGTAGTTTAAAAGAAAACTCTTTTAAAGTGTAAAGTAAGCAGCTTTGGGAGATAATTTCCTGACTGAATTAAGATCAGGAAATGCCAGCTCCACAATGCAGGAATATGATTGCTTGTACAAAGGCTCAGAGTGTGTACCATTCAAATTAAAAGACACGATTTTGTATGTTAACACTTCTGCATGTGTGACTTCCCCAATCCTGCCAAAAGAAATACTGCTGAGAAGAGTATGAATGTGATTTGAATGACAGGAATGGACAATTTCAATGAGTTCTTTAATATTGTAGGTTTTATTTTTGTAAGACTAGTTAATTGGGTCTTCCATTTTTCTGATGACATCAGTATGGTATAATGTTTAGGTTGCAATGGTTCAATGAATGTATTGCAAACTTAGAGGGGGAACCTTGGGAAGACTTGCTTCAGATAATCATCTAGACTGAAGGTCTCCATATCTGTTGAAAAGGATTTGGGTGGGCAGAGACAGGTAGCAGTGGTTAGAGATGGAATGCTTCCCTCAGGCTCTCACATACTTTGCAGTCAAATTCCAAAGGGGTAGCCGTGTTAGTCTATTGTAGGAAGACAACAGAGTCCTGTGTGTCATACTTTGCAGTAGTTCAAGTATAAATTATCGGATCTTGTCTAGGTTAGAGCTTTTTGCAGCAGCAGTGTAAAAGCATTGCACTGGTGGCCTTGAATTTGTGCTGCAGTGCATCTATATGGTGGGGTTGCACCTGAACTGGTGCAGAATATTCTAATACCACCAAGTCTTTAATGTTGCAGGTAGTAACAACTACTACTTTGCCACTTTGACCTTACTTTGAGTTAGTGGTAGAACTGCATAGTGGCAGAGCCAGAATCAATGGCTTCATGGCCACAGATTTAGATGTGCTGCCAATGATGAGTCCTCTTAGTGATCTGGCTTTGCTGCCCTCAACCCTTCCCCATGAGGAGATGGTTCTTTCAATGGCATTAATGTGGAGCAGTGGCTCTGCTTGCTATCCAGCTGCTACACTGTGTCTACCTCCTCTCCAAAGCATACAAGCAGTATGGGGGGTGGGGGAAGTGTGCTCTCCTATTGTAGCCCCTACGTCCAGAATGGCTAATACTCCTGCAGTTCCCCACCCAGTCTTCCAACATATGTGCGATCCTCAGCCTCTGATCCCATCCACATCCCATGGCCTCATCTAAATACAACATCTTCCCTGTGATTCCCCCTTAGCTCTTGAGGACGGGGTAGTAATTTCAGTTGTTCTCTTTTCCCCATATGAGAGAGAACTGACCAGGCAAAGGGAGGAGTTGGCCATTAATAGACATTTTTGTGGATGGCTTATGTGTGAGGAGTTCTGAGAACTTTAGCATCAATCAGAGGAATTTGCATAATCATGTACAGTTATTAAAAATGACTGTATAGTGCTTAACAATACAGTAATTATGTAAATTACTCTGCCCTGATTGGCTGAGGGCCATTAAGGCATTCTGAATTTGCACACTTTATAATTATGGAGAAACGGTCATGCAGTCATTATGAAAATCAAATACATCCAGCTAAAGTTTAAGGAATTAAATACATTAATAAATGAGGGTTTGTTTGCACATGGAATTATTGCAGAATAGCTGTTTAGGAATAAATATTCTGGAATAAGTATTCCTGAATATCATCCTGTATGAACACACTTGTTTTAGAATAAACTTAACCCAGTTTGGAATTGGGTACTACTTACTGAATCATAATAATGCATGATTTATTAAGATTTATGAAACTCAATTATCCAGATGGATAAGAAAACCATTACTTAATTACTTACTTTTTCTGTCTTTTCAATAATTGAAATAACCAAAGAGATAACAATAATTTATTAAAATAGATATTTAAAGCAAAATCATATTTACAATACA
This sequence comes from Pelusios castaneus, assembly GCA_007922175.1. Taxonomy (NCBI): domain Eukaryota; kingdom Metazoa; phylum Chordata; order Testudines; family Pelomedusidae; genus Pelusios; species Pelusios castaneus. The sequence goes on along the minus strand of ML685776.1, from coordinate 7,122,872 downwards.
ATCATGGCTGTTTTAGCCTAAGTAGGTGTAACTATACCATCTTCCACTGGAAGAATTGATCTTTCAATATTAATATAAAGTGCAGATAAGTCAGTTTCTGCTGTTTGCCATTATACGATTAAAGATAAAACAATAGAGGCTTCATATTCATGTTACTCTCTCATTGTTAAAGTAACTATCTTTCTTGCTTTTTATCTTTGTTTCTCACTAGAGGAGCTGACAAAGCAGCGGAAACAGCAATGCAAGTGTAAGGCTGTCTCGTGTCTGTTGAAGTCTTAGCCCTTCAGAACTCATTCCAAGATGAATCCAAGCAGGCATGTTTTTCTTTGTAGGACCTGAATGAACAAAGCCTCAATTTAAATTCCTTTAAACTAAATAGAAACAGGTATAATTTGCATGTGCTTCATAGCTCCAAAGTACTTCCTTTAGGCTTCCAAGAAACTTCATCTGAACAGCCAGCTAGGGAGACTCTTTCAAGGGAGTGTTCACAGTTCTGAAAGAGCTGCGAATGGCAGCACTCAAAGAACATCTAAGAAATGATTGATGAGATTTGATGGCATTGGGGAGAGAAAACTTCCAAGTATTCATATGTAAATTCCAGATATTTGCCAGAATGTTGCTTTTAAGTACTGCCATATTTTCTTTGCATGTGCATATGGAGTAAGTAGGTGGAGGTAATGTTCCCCCTAGAGACCCAGAAACTGGTTTTAATGTGAAAGAAAAATGTCAGAGTACTAAAAGGTTTCAGGATTTTCCTTTGTAAATAGAAGCCTCCAGGGAACTTGAATGGAAAAAATTCCTTCTAAAGAGATTACCAAATTTGTTAATTCACTTAATGATCGTTCCAGGTAAATTGGATTTTGTTAATCAGAATGCTGACCCCTTTTATTTACCTTCATTCTAATTTCTTAAAGGCTTAACATGGTAAATATTTAATTAAGAGAATTCTTTTTGTCCTACACAAAACCAGATAAATATAATTTAGCAGATCTCTGTTTAAATGAAGTGGAATCTGGAAGGAACAATTTTCTGATAGATATGTACTACATCTGTAAATAGAATAAAGATTGGTACTCTGTGTGGGTGTGTCTACACTTGTAAATTAAGTTGATTTAAGCCTGTTTAAACTGACTTAATTTACTCTGCGTCTACACTACAATTTCCTTAAATTGACTTAAGCTGCTGCTTAAATCGACTTAAGGAAATTTTAAGTCGACTTTATAAAACCTAGTATAAAGTCGACTTTACTGGCTAAATTCACTTTATTAAGTTGACTTAGCCATTGTAGATGCGGATTAGCCCTAAATCGACTTTAAGTCGACTTAAAGGGCTCCCAGGGCTACCCCACTGACCTACCTGCCAGAGTGGCTGGCACAGCCAGAGCCTGGCGTGCCCACCCACAGGGCAGGACACAGCCCTGCCCAACCCGCTCCTATACTCTGTCCCTGACCCTGTCCTGCTCAGCCCCCATTGTACCCTGGTACAATGGGGCAAATGCTGAGCCCCCTGGCACTTTGAAAGGGGTGCCCCTCCCTCCCACCATGGACCACTCCCAGGTCCACCTAGCCCCTAGAAGTCGACCTAGGCATCCAGTGTGGATGCTCTAAGTTTATTTGGCAAAGTCTACTTTAAGTCGACCTAATTTTATAGTGTGGACATGCTAAGTCGACTTATTTGGCCAAGTGTAGACATAGCCTGTGCGTGTACAGAGAGAGAAAGAGAGCAATTTATGTATAGACTAGATAACTACATAGTGAGATCTGTCTGTCTGTCTATAAAATCGAAAAAGAAATGTACCCTCTAACTCCCACTTAGTTCAGCGAGATCTGCTAAATGAAATATGTTAATCTCTGAATGTAGGGGAATTGAGGAGTTCCTGAAAATAATAACTCTCTCCACTAACTTTACCCCAGAGGTTTAGTGTTCATTTTAGAAAAAGACCCACACTCTAGATACTTATCCAAATTTTTATAAACCAAAATATTAACATGAACTTAATGGTATTGAAAGTGTTGACATCCAAAATCTCTTTTATTCATAAACCAAGTCCACTGTAGTCAGAGATTATACAGGCTTCCCTATGAATCGATGTCCTGATAGTGTGCCTCTACTCTGATCTAGAAGGGTCACCTCTAGTGAATGCAAGGCCCTCCATTTACATCATTGCTGGCATTGGCGGGTTTCTACTGACAACAACAACGGAGAGCAACTGTCAGTGTGTTAATCACAGTGTCATCTAGGCCTGATTTGAGCAGGATTAAATGACGGAATGGTTACACTGCAATGGGCAGTATACAGCAGGGTCTGGTCTAGGTTGACATAGCTACAGATCTTAGAGGCGTGAAAAATTCACAACATTGAATGCCATAATTAATCTGACCTAACCTTCAGTGTACATATAGCTAGAGGTCAATGGAAGAGTTCTTCTGTCAACCTATCATAATGTAAACATGGCCTATGATTGGTGGAGCTTCAGTGATTTTGCTCTGGTGGGAAATTTTCTGTAAAGATGACTAATGTAGAGGTAATCTAAGGGTGAGCTTCTATGCCAGTGTAATCCTTGGCCCCAGGATTCAGAGCAAATTCATTTGATGCAGTCCAACACTCATCTCTACTGAGCATGAATGTCAAATCAGGCCACTAATAAGCCCCTACTTAGATGTGCTGGCACTTGAAATGGTAACAAAGACTGTATACAGGGCTTTCTGGAGGGAGGGGAGGTGGCAAGCGAGGCAACTGCCCCAGGCCCCACAGTTTGGCGGGCCCCGAGCTCCCCACCCTACCCCCCACTGCCTTTGGCAGCAAGCTGGCCCGAGGGCAGGGTGGGAGCCCAGAGCCCGGCCTCTGGCCCAGGGTGACTCTGCCAACCCGCCTGCCCCCCGAGCCAGGGAGGGGCTGGAGCTCCCACAGGCCAATTGGCCTGGGGTCCAGCCTACCAGCCTACCCCTGACTGTATAGCATAGTACCAGTTCCCTGATAATTCCTTTCCTCCTGAATCCTGGCATCAGTGATTGGGCTCACCTTCCTCACCTCAACTGGATGCCCATTTTAAGTTTGGTCCAGACAACATGTAAAGTTTCCCCTTATACTGTACATCTGGATTTCTCATCTATTTCATTTTATTCCCAATATTGGTATTTGTCAGAACTCAAGTGACTCCTTTCACTGAGTCAGACCTTCTGTCTTGAGAGGCACCTGGTGCTGCTTCTTGAACATAAATAATTCTGAAACTGCCCAAGTGTTTACTCCTCTCTATGACCCTGCTGAGCTGTGAACAGTAAAAACATATAGTAAGTACGTGATGAAAGACTCATGAATTGTGCTTTAGAAAGGAAGAATGGTGCTTCTTACCACAACCATCTTCCTGGTTTTGAGGGAAACAGTGCAGAATTCCAAAAACACACTGGCAGAACAAACATCCTTCCTGGGTCCATTCTCCATGGCCAATGACGTCACAACTGCTGCAGAAGGAGAAAGATTCCATAAACAGGAGTGTTGTGACTGAAAACTGAGTTTTCTCTTTCTCCTTCATTGGGAAACAATCCCTGTTTTTGCTTACCTGATCCGTTTATCACGTTCACAGTGTCTGCCAGTGAAGTGTTTTGGACATATGCAAAAACTACCCAGGAAACAGGTCCCTCCATTCTGGCAGCAGTTTCTGTTCAGTTTGCTGGCTTGAGTTGAAGGTAGAGGGAGCAGAAAGGAAGAACTAAATGTTATTTAAGGAACCAAACTGCCAAATAGACTTGTTATACACTGGTAGGTCACCACTAGGAATCTGTCTGTTAAATATTTACCATCTGATGGCTTTTAAGTTCCAGTTCTTTGTAGAAGATACCTGTCCACTAGGAAGAACCCATTACAGTTTGTATAACTTGTTAATATTTTCAGAGAACACAAAGATTGAAGTTAATTTCTTCCTGAATTAAGGTTTAATTATTCCCTTTTTCATAGAGAGAATGTCACCTGCGGTATATGAGTATTATATAGTGTGTACCATTGGCAGGGGCAGGACCAGCCCCATAACCGTGGCAAGGCAGAACTGCATTGGCTGACCCACTACTCTCTCAAGTTTGGCCCCATGGCCCTCAGGCATGATGGGGAAGCATCAGAGCCAAAACCAATGGGGGCATTGTGATGTGGCACGCAGGGGTTGCAGTGCTGCTCAGGTTATGATAGAGGGACCCTGGGGCCAAACCTGAGGGTCACTGTGACCTCCATAAATCAGATTTCGATGTCACTCACTCAAGTTTGGCCCTTCTACTCCTGTGTAATGACAGAGGGCAGCCAGGGCCAAACCTCAGAGGGCAGGAGCGGGGTTGCTAGCGCTGTTCCTTCTTGCAACAGCTGGGCCACTAATTCCTGTGGCAAGGCACCCCCTCCCCCACCTGGAGGTTGGCTCAGCCTTGCCACCCTCTCAGCAGCTAGTGTTCTCAGTGCTCTGCCCATAGGACTTACTCACCAATAGGCTCAAGACTTGCTCAGGGAGCTGTGGTTAGTGCCCATGGGCGGGAGCTGCCTGGGAGAGGTACAAGGGAAGGGGGAGCTGTGTGGAAGAAGTAGACATGATGGGGGTTTACTTTGATTTCAGTGATGGGTCTTGGTGGGTGACTCTGTTTTGTTTTCTTGTTCTTGACAGTAGTTTTTTTTTGTGGAGAAGAAACTTTGGCTTGGAACCCCCAATGGTGCCTTGCATGATGCCTATCATATGAAGAATTTCCGGGGAGGAGGGGCTGCATGTATATGGTACCTTTAGATTTCTGTTGTACCTACTTTGTGGCTACTGGAGGACTTCAGTCTCCAGGAGTTTAATTTAGTACCTTTCACAAACACTAAACTTGCTTTAAAATAAAGGAAGAGTTTCGAGGCATTTGCTTATTCAGATCTGTTGGTGAGATATTTACCTACGTGACAAACAGAATATGGTCTGCGCCAAATTATAACAGAATGTTAGAGACCTTTCATGGGGGAAAAAAAAAGGTACTGGAGGGTAGATCAGATTGTTCTGATGGGACTGGATTCCAGAATGAAGCGATGTAGGTAGGAAGATCTTACACAGATTTCAAGACATATAATGTCTGCACTAACATACATTTTAGAAATACTTCTGAGATACCCTGGGATAAAATAATGGAGACTAAGTCCCATTTATCTACAAAACAGGTATAGCACAGGCAACAGCTTTAAAAGTATCTCACCCATTGATATGGGTCAAGCCTGACCTCTTCTTTATAGTGTGTTTTCTATTTGAGAGGTGGGGAAATGTAAGAATCATTACAAGAACATGCTCTCTGAACCATAGCAGTCAATTTCATTCAGTACAGGTCCCTCGATATTCACACTGTGAAGAGAATTTTCATATATGGATAGACCAGTGGTGTGTTCCTATTCTTCTCGTGTGTGTGTGTGTGTGTGTGTGTGTGTGTGTGTGTGTGTGTGTGTG
>ML685776.1:7048105-7117419 GCA_007922175.1 Pelusios castaneus | reverse complement strand
GTGTGTGTGTGTGTGTGTGTGTGTGTGTGTGTGTGTGTGTGTGTGTGTGTGTGTGTGTGAGAGTGGGACCAGTGGTGTGTTCCTGTTCTTCTCTGCTGTGTGTGTGTGGAGAGGGGATTAGTTGTTTTAATAAGTCAAACAAAAGCAAACATTTTGGGGAAGACCAGAATTCATAAGAAGATGTAATGTGAGTAGCAATGGGTCTTAAATGCCAGAGCAATATTTAGCTCCAGATTCTCCTCACAGAGTTGTGTACTGCAAGTGTGAACCCATGCAGAGGGCCATATCTATTTTCATTGAACAGTTTAACTGTGCTATGTGGTTTTTATGACTGACTGTTGTGCATACATTGTAGCTTTCCCTGCTAATAAGCTACAGCGTGTGCAGCATCCTTAAATTATTCATGATTTGTATTACTGTAATGCCTCAGAGCCTCAGTCATGGACCAGGACCCCATTGTGCTAGGCCTTGAATAAACACAGAACAAAATGAGAGTTACATCATACAGCACAGGCTTCTCTGTTTTTAACTTGGAAACATGAGATTTTGTATGGCAGATCTGACTGCTGATCCACCTGGTGTGGTATCCTCTGTCATGTAATAATTACTGATGCTTCAGGGAACAAAGTCTTGCCTGCTTCCATAGTGAATCTGTACAATGCTGTACATGAAAGAGATTCCTTCTCAATCACTATAATTCATGCCCCAAGGTCTGGGAACTGATTCTTTATGCTAGCATACACAGTTATAAATTCTATTGTAAGTCATAGCACTGTGCAGCTCCTTTTTAAAAAAATCAGCTAACAGTGCCTAACTTGACTATATGCTGTGTAACTAAGTAATGCAATAGAAGACAAAATCTGGGCATCTCTGGAGACTGCAGTTCTTCAATTAAGGTCTCTTTAGTTACTGTAAACAAATAGACAACAGAGTCCTGTGGCACTTTTAAAGACTAACAGATTTATTTATCGCATGAGCTTTCGTGGGAGAAAATCCCACTTCGTCAGATGCTTTGAAGATGGGAAAGTTAAATAGTTCAACTTGGATCATGAATACAGCGAAGCTTGACTCTTGGCCCCTTCACCACACATTTAGCATGCAAATATACAAACTGTGAGCATAGAAAAGAATTTTTTGGATCATTTACCAACCAGTACTTAAGTGGCAACAAATATCAAATGGCATGATTTGAACTAACTTTCCCCTTGCCTGTTTGCAACCAGCAAAAGTGAGAATGAAGTGTATGACCTATCACCGTTAACTTTTTCCATCAATTACAGCATTCGTGCTGAAATGTACAACCCGCATTTCCTGATTATCCATGGTGCTACATTTTCCAAGTGTTACAGGATATTCCAATGGAATTTTGGGTGGCTAAATGCCATATAACACCTGGACAAGTTACAGACTGAGGTCAGATTCATACGGTATTGCCAAGTCCAAGTGTTTAAAAATACAGTGTCACATGAAGTGGCAAAAAAATCAGGATAATTTTTTTTTAAAGGCTATTTTTATTTGGCTTCTCATTACTGAGCTACTAGAGTTGGCCACACTGATAGTATTTAATTTTCACCTCTGTGTAGCTCTACTTTTTAAAAGAACTAATCTGTGCTGAACAATTTTCTGTTTTCAAGCCAGCATTTAATCCGATCATAAACCAGAATTTTGTGTGTTTGTTTTGTTAATAAGAATCCCCACTTTCTGGGCACTTGGCTACTATTCATTTATCCTGTAGAATTGCTTAAAACTTTTAGAGCCAGTTTTTACAGGTAGTTACATACAGCAAGCACCAATGTATATGTATGTAAAAACATGCATTTTCACACAGAAAGATATATTTTAAGTGCATATATGGTGAATGAATACCATAATCAGAGCCCCATGATTCCATGGAATATGCTGTGAAATCCATATCTTCCTGCAGAATTAGAGTCTGTTTCTATTAAGTGCACCAGGTCTCCCCTGCAAGTATTTATTTCTATGTACAATGATGCAGATTATTCATACAAAGATCACTGTATATGCAGATACAGAGTTTTGTGCATACAGGAGGTGGGCACAGAAGTAGCCCTTGATTTTCTAACATAAAGAAGTTGAGTACCTCTGCCTAAAAGGGTTTGTCCTCTGAAGAAGTTTGTTCACATTGGACATGAAAACCTGTTGATTCCCAAATCCCAATACAATGAATAACTTACCATCTGTAAGTCCAATGAATGGTAAGACTTCAGAAGGGTTCCTCTTTCTTCTCTCAGAATTGAGATTATTTAGATCATTAAAGGTGGTTAAGGCAGTGTTCTGATATTTCCGGTCTGGGTTGTTATCACAGTTCTCCCTCTCACCGCCTTTAAATATATATTTTAAAAAACACACATATACAAAAGTGAGGTCAAACGCTCAGTTGTGGCTAAATGGTAGATTCGGTTTTGACAGCACCTTACTGCAACAGATGGTTAACAACTAGAGTTTCTGTGTAAGTCTGAAGTGGTGTTGAAGGAATTATTCCATCCTGGAGGTATGGAAACTCGTCAGTATTTTATATACTTTTCTGTTTTTCTGCTTTAGGGCCCCATCCAATTCTCACTGTCTCTCTTGGTGGGAAGTGGGACAAGGAACTTTCTCAAATATCTTGCTGATGCTTAATAATATTTGTCTTACAATAATGACAGGCAGCTCCTGACCAGAGATCAAAACCTATTGTGCTAGCATTGAGCATACAGAATTAAAAGTACCCCCCAAAAATGGGACATGGATATACTGATACATCAATACTGAGCCAAATTCTGTCCTCAGTTGTGTTTAGAGCATGACTGTCAACAGAGTTTGGTTCAGTGTGCAGTGTTATGGAAGACCCCAGTCTTGCAAAGCTGGTACACGTGGTATGTTGTTCACATGATTAGAGCCATTTAGGATTATTCACATATGTAAGTGTTTCAGGGTGAGAGCGTAAAAGCAGCATTTGTTTCATATACTGGCTATTTACAAGTAGTAGTATTAAAAGCGCATAGAAAAATACAAAGTACATTGTTCATTTAAAAACAAAACCCAGAAAATGTAAAATGATGGTGTGGGGTGAGAAGAAGTTCTCTTACCATTTCCAGACTGGATTACTTGTAAAGATAGTGCCAAACTTAAAAGAAACCTAAAACACAAAATGATACATATAAGGGTTTCACTAAATCTCACTAAAAGGAAGTTAAATTAGCCCATCAAAAGAATACTAAACCTAGAATTTATTATGAGCAACAGTCCTGGAACAGTATGAGGAAGGGAAATCAACATCTACATATTACATTGATGAGTACTAAAGGAAAAGACAGCTCTAGAGAAAGATAAAATGGAAGTTAAGGATCTTAAACATAAGATTTTATAAAAGGTCAGTACACTTCACTAGAATGAATGAACACCGGCATTTTCCATATTGACTGTATGTATGGAAAATAGCATTCACTTACCTAACAAACAGCATTTTTCCTCAGCTCAGTTTGTATTTCTCTACTTTCCTTGCACCTGAAATCCCTCTGCTGTAGTTTTCACACCACAGTCCATACGATGATGAGTTCTGCTGAAGGAAGGGATCTTGATAAACACAGAAAGCAAACTAATGAAGAATAAGACTTCAGGGTCTTGCCCTGGTAACCCTTGCACACCTCAGCACACAGGATATGCTATGCCTTGCCCTGAGCTTTAACGCTGACACTGTTCCCTGTAGCCGGTCACTTAAAATTAGCACCTTCCTACTCGCTCCTCCCACCTGCTCACTTGACCTCTCCTCATTAACTCAACAATTTGCCATCCAAGGGGCCAGAGGGGGTGATGTTATATAGGCCCCATTATGGTATGGCCTATGGGCACCATTGTTAAAGTTGAACTGAGCTTTGTTTAAAAGCTAATTTTCAAAGTGCTCTAAAAGCTACATACACACTCAGGTGACTTGAAAATTTCTGTGCATCATCAGGATGCAGGATGATAGGGCTGAGGAGCAGATATGTGGTCTTTTGATCAAGATATAGCTCTCAGAAAAAAATAAAATGAGTCAGAAAGCAGCAGAGGAACCATACTTAGAGCATCTGTATCTTTTCTTTGTTTGTTTGATTTGCCACCTTATTTGGGGCCTTTTAAATATTATATGCAGTATTTTAATGGTTGATTATTTATGATTTAATTGTGCAGTCCCTTAAGGGCCTTGATAGATGAGGGAGGGATTTTAGTGATATTATAATGTATTATTTGTTAGATTATGAAATGATCATGTCCCTAAATAAGTGCTTGTCTACATGCACAGTTTCATGTGCTTAAGTTAAGATGTGCTTTTGAATAGATTTCATTACACTGGTGCAAAAGGCTGTGTGGACATGTTTGTTTTGTTAAAACATGCTTTATTTTCATCTAGTTAACTTTAAGGAGCAGGTTTGAATGAAACTGAAATAACTCACTCCACACAGAGGTTTGCATCCAGGGGTTAAAGTATAATTTTTCAGGCTCAGGAACCCTTCCCCACTTTCCCCATTGTCCGCTGTTGTGGGGTTTGGGGCTTAGCTATTGGGGCCAGGGTTCTGCGAACCCAGAGGAACCCACTTACTTTAACCCCTCTTTGCATCACTTTAACTCAACGTGTTTGACTAAATGGGTTCAAGTCTGTGTGTTTGCAGAAGACTCTCCATACTCTATATTTGTGGGGGTCTGTTGCACTCATTGGGTGTATAAATATCTTGAAGTGGTTTCCTGTTATTTCATCGGTGGTATTGCCAGCCCAAGCATTCATAGATCATGAATTCAGACCCAAAGTCTTTTTTGCCTTCTGGTGCTTGAGCTTCTAGGGTTCATGTTTTCCAGCTTTTCTCTGCAACAACAAAAAGCTATAAATTTAATTTTTTTTAAATGAAGGCTAAAATTCTCATGTTATCAGGTGATTCCAGGAGCGTCACTTTAATAAAAATCACAAACATTCCCAGATGTGCAGCAAGATTGCAAGAAGTTGGAACATTGCAACTGTGCCTCACAAATAAAACAAACATTTGGAAGACGTTTTCATTTCCAGTAGTAAGTTAATATAGTTGGGCCATTGAGCTTCCATTTAAAACAGAGGCCAGTGTGACAGTTTGTCCAGTTGTTTGTTTTTACCATTGGAGTTGAAGGGTGACAGGGTACCTATGTAAAAGCTATAATAAAGGGAGGAGAAATGTATAGTATGTACTAATCTAACAACACAATTCATTCTTCTTGTTATGATTCACTCCCTAATTGACCCCCAAGACTGATCCTCTTTCTCCCCTTATTCCTGCTCCTTCACACACATACAAGAAGCCATCCGCTGTTTTTAAAATAAACGAAGTTTACAGTCTCAGGCCATGTACACACGATCACTTTATTGAGCGATAAGGCTGAGCTAGGGGGCTGGCCTGAACCGGCTGCCCTCGCCGCTTCGGGCCAGCCCCCTAGTCCAGCTGCAGGGCTTCGGGTGGTGGCGGGGGCTGCGTGCTTAAGGGCCACAGCCCCCGCCACCACCCGAAGCCCGGGGGCTGAGCTAGGGGGCAGCAGGGCTTTGGGTGGCAGTGGGAGCTCTGGTGTGCAGCCCCTGCCACCACCCAAAGCCCTGCAGCTGGACTAGGGGGCTGGCTGTGTGCAGTGCATGGTGGGACAGGTGCCCACCATGCACTGCTCCTTGTATCACAAACGAGTGTTCACACTGGTGAACGCTCCTTTGCGATACAAGAAGCACATGTGTACACACGAAAGTGCTATATTTATAGGGCTTTCCTTGTCCTGCAATAGCTTATTACGGGACAAGTTTGTTGTGTGTACATAGCATAAGAGAATGAAAGACTTGCAAATTGAAGACAACAGAATCCTGTGGCACTTTTAAAGACTAACAGATTTATTTATCGCATGAGCTTTCGTGGGAGAAAATCCCACTTCGTCAGATGCTTTGAAGATAGGAAAGTTACAGAGTGGGAGGAAATTAAATGCAGGGGGGTGTATGACATAGCATCAGGTCAGGCTGTAACAGAAAATCAAAATAGGTGTTAGGATTCAAAACACTGGGGAACAGAACATAGAGGAGGGGGAGGTTGTCTTGGGGTTAAACAGGGACTATGGATTTTTCTCGCATTACAAGAAGTGATTTGACCTCCCCCTCCTTTATATGCTGTTCCCCAGTGTTTTGAATCCTAACACCTATTTTCATTTGCTGTTTCAGCCTGACCTGATGCTATGTCATACACTCCCCTGCATTTAATTTCCTCCCACTCTGTAACTTTCCTATCTTCAAAGTGTCTGACCAAGTGGGATTTTCTCCCACGAAAGCTCATGCGATTAATAAATCTGTTAGTCTTTAAAAGTGCCACAGGACTCTGTTGTCTTTCTACAATAGACTAACACGGCTACCCCTTTGGAATTTGCAAGTTGAAGTTGTTTTTGTTTCCATGATCTTTGACTCATAATAATGATGGCAAATAATTAGTACTTATTTTATTAATTGATATTTATAGAATGCCCTTTCATCCAAAGATCTCAGACTATGGGCCACATAGTAAGTGATTCCAAAGGGGTAGCCATGTTAGACTATTGCAGAGAAACAAACAGAGTCCTGTGGCACTTTTAAAGACTAAATAAATCTGTTAGTCTTTAAAAGTGCCACAGGACTCTGTTTGTTACTTATCTGAGTGGTTCCATTCATTTCAATGGGATTACTCTACATAGGTAAGGTGAACAGGCTCCTGCAATGATTTAAACAGACACTTAACTTTTCACACTCTGAGGATTTCCACAGTGCGTAAAATTAAGTGTGTTCTTAAGACCAAATCTACCGTACGGACACTACACTGGTAGGGCATGGCTACTGTAATCCTGGTGTACATATAGAGTTTCTACGGTGATGGCAAAGCCCCTTCCTATCTCCCCAAGCAATAATTAGGTTGACAGAGCCCTGGTCTACACCAACAGTGAAGTTTGACCTAATGCTGCTTACCTTGACCATTTGCAGCTTGCATCTCCACTGTCAGAACAGTACATTCAGAAAAAACTGGAGCTGTAACTTGATCTGCTAACAGCCCCCTGCAAGTGGCATAGCACTGAGGTCGAAATCTACAGTTCGAATTTAGGTCCATGTAGCCAGAGAGCAGCTTTTCCATTTTTTTCCAGTCTGTGTTGCACCATAGCAATGTAGCTCCTCCCCTGCCTGCAGCCCCGGAAAGTTTTCACTCAAGTCCTCTCTCTGCATGCAGCACTGTGCCTCTCTGTTGTGCCTGCGGCAGAGAAACAGCAAGGAAAGCCTTTCCTGCTTTTTTTCCTTTAGAGAAGAGGGGAGGGGAAGTGAGTGGAGGATGACTGCCTTCCCACAAGCCCCTGCACCTATTACCCACAGTGCAATGCCTTTCAGAAAGTAATGTGAGCAGTGGGGATGTGAGACCCTGAGCAAGCAATTTGCTGTGATCAGTCGCCTTTGCCTTCTGTAGTTTGACAGTTTAAAATCGAATTACAATCCCACTCCCAATGTAGATAAGCCCAGAATCATTCCTCCATTGACCTAGCTGCATCTACATGAGAGGCCAGCATAGCTATTGTGCTCTGTGAACACTGTGACTATGTTGACTTAAGTTTTAAGTGTAGAGCAGGACTCATTCTTTGCAGGACTGGGACCTTAGCCACTACTGACATGGAAGCATGTTGCAAACACGCACCACAATTCAGAACAGAAAGTGAAGAATAATAGGGGAATGAAGTACATGTCTGAAAGTCTAGGGAGAATTTTAGATAGGTAGAATGCAATTGGATTGAAATTCATCCAAGACATCCTAACTTTTCTAAGTCTTGGTAAAGTGTTCGAGGAGCTTTAATTACCACAAGCAGTCTTTGGTTTTATGTTTCTGCCTCTGAAAGAGGAAAATTCCAAAAGCCAGCCTATGTTGACAAGGGGGCGATTTTTACTGATGTAATTATACCAGTACAAACCCTAATATGGGCACAGTTAAAGCAGTATAATGCTCTCTTATCCCAGTATACTTCGTTCCCCTGTCAGTACTGAAATAAGCTGTAGCAGAGCAATCTAAAACACTTTTATACTGAAATAACTCAAAGGTGGCACTTAGCATGCTATAATGGCACAGTGATGCTGCTGTGCTGTAGCATTTCCATACAGACACTACCTACGCTGATGGAAGGGTTCTTTCTTCGGTATAGGTTGGTTACCCACCTTCCTGAAAGATAGTAGCTAGGTCAGTGGAAGAATTCTTTTGTTGACCCACCACTGACTGATGCAGTTAAACTGACCTGATTTGCTAGTGTAAACCAGGCTTTAGAGTCTCTTTTTAGCTTAATGCATTATAGTATTAAACTAAACTGCACAAAGGCATTTTGGGAGCAGAATAAGAGCATCCACATGGAAAACTAGTGGGGTATTCTGCAATAGCTTATTCTGGGTTACTTTCCCATGCAGGCAGGGCTCAAGTCTCTTACACTTAAAGATGCAGAATAATTATATAGTGGCTATCTCAAGCCCTCAACAACATAGAGCTAATGGAATGGTTTAATGTGAAGTGGTTGTGGTTAGCTAACGAGTATTCTTTGACCATTCCAGATGTTTATTACACAAGTGACATTTATTTATATTTTCTCTTCTTTTCTTTTAAACTTAAGTTGGCTAAGATCAGTGTCAAAAATTATTTATTTTTGACCAGTTGTTTTCTTATTGATTCCTGTTACTTCAGATCAAACATTATTTTCAGATATCTACATTTATTGTAAAGCTGAATAAAAACAAAATTAAAAAAAGCTCACTGATGGACTTGTTTGAGATGCTGCTGCTGCAATTAGAATGAAAAAAGCATCTCATTTTTTTCTTCTGAATTACCTTACATTTGGTTTTAAATGAAGCCACATGGTGAAAGCTGACACTTTTGGATGGGAGCAGTACAATTTAGCAGCTCGTTAAAAGCTAATCGCTGTAAGGTGTGCATGGAGTAGCAAGACAATTAGCGCCAGGAACCCTTGACTTTGCCATTGTTGGGTCCTATTATCATGTTGCCATTTGCTGGGCTTTATGAAACCAGTGTGGTTTCTCAGAAGCATAGATTAAATCTCAAGAGCATTACATCACAATGGTAAACTCATTCATTATTATTTCAGCTCCATCAATATGAATTAACAGATTCCCTTAATGTGCTTACTTTTTAAATGAGTTTTACTGCTTAAGAAAGATTTAATCTTCCCTCTCTTTTTCAATGTGTATTTATTACCAAGGTCACTATCAATTCAGTATATTTTTATGGAATAGCAGCCTAATAGCAATGTAAATGGAAACTCTATTAGCTACATTATAATCATAAACTTTGCATGATGTACCCAGTTATTTGCATGAAAGCATAATATAAAAAGGAAGTTTAAGTAGACATTTTCTATATATATCATCTGTCTGAGACTATAAGGCATGGCCCTGACTACAGAACAGGAAAAGATTTAGCTCTTGAAGGATGGTATCATGACTTGATCTTAGGGAATTAGGGTTCTGTCCTTGGCTCTTGACAAAGGGCAAGTTACTTCACTTTTCTGTTTCTCAGTTCCCCAACTGTAAAACCGGAATGAAAATGATTCCTTGCCTCACAGTGGTATTGTGAGGTGTCATTAATGTATGTGAAGTGATGTGCAACATTACAGAAGCCTATAAACTAGCCATAGCTAGGAAACTAGGGAGTGAAACTGTTTCATATAACCTGGGTTTGACCCTAGTAGCTTAGATCGTTTTGAAAACCATTATCAAGCCTATGGGTTCCACCTTTTTGATATATCTGTCAGGGGAAAGCTCATGCCTTGTAGTGATAATGAGAGATTTTGCACTTCATAGCTTCATGGACTATTCATGGTCAGTCTTGCCAAATATCAGTCATCCAGAGATACTTTACAAATTCATCTGCATATTTTGTGGGTGGAAAAACAAAACCATGGCTAAGATAAACAAAGTGAAGACTTGCAGTATTGTTCATACAGAAGATATTCTTTGAGTATGCTCATTGGAGTTCTCCTGGTGTTTCCACATTAGAACTAGGATCTGTAGCTGCCTGCACAAGAAAATGAATTATATGAATATAATATATTGTGATTCTTTGAGATTGTCATTATACTAAAGCAAATAGGTTTCACACTAGAAACAGCTGTTTTTCTTCAACTAGTCACTTAAAAAAACCCTAACTTGTTCAAATTACTTCTTATACCAAATTAGGTTCTAAAGGAAATAGATACTTTTAAGCAGTTTTGGCTAGTCATTGCCTAAGGACCCAGGCGGAGCAGGTTTCCATGGGGTTAAATGACTAGTGCAGGCTCCTTGCTGCAGCCAAAGGAGATCAGTGCTCCCCTCCTCCTGGCTGTAGCAGGGAGCATGGCAAAGTCTTTTCCTAGGTCCATAGGCACTGGGGTCCCTGCTGGATCCAGAGGGAGTGGAGCTGCTGCCCAAGGATCCAGGTGGAGCACACAAGACTACAGGATGTGTGAGTTTTCCCAGCTGCAGCCTAGGAGATGGGAGATCAGCGAGGAGGCAGCCTTCTCACTGAACTCATTCTGTCTGGCGGCAGTGGGGGTTCCACTGGCAGAGACTGATGACCCCTCAGGGTTGTAAAAATGATTTCTTTGACTCTTGAGCCAAAAAGGTTGAGAACCACTGGTTTAGGCCTTAAAAATATACTTTCTTAAAAGCAGGTAAACCCCACTTTCTCTAGTGTCAGACTTTATCCCCTAATGGGGGAAGGGTGCCCACAAAATACCCAGTTCTTTAGATGTGGATGATGGGGAAGCTCCCAAAGCCTCCAGGCAAAAACCACCACTAGTAATGAATTCTTGTTTATTTGCTATGTATGTGACTTTTATTTATGATTACTGAATACAGGTTACACAGATTACCAGAGTAAGGCAGTGATTAGTAGTACAATAAACACCCAATATATCCACAGGCACTCTAAGCTACAATACCACTTATTGCATACAGATTCAGGATTTTTCATCAATTATGGCTTTAAGCAGATGATATAGAGAATATAACAAAGCCCAATACACACAAACCAAAACAATCAAGAACACAAGCCAATATGTAAGACACAACCACATGGACCCTTTGTACTGTCATATAGGGATCTCATTCACACCCGTTGGGTCACGGGGTTCACCTGCGCACCCTTACACGCAGGATAAGTCCCAGACCTGGTCAACGGTTATCCCCCAGTCACACTTCCCCTCCCCCGCAGCAAAGTTATAGCAGCGACGAACACCTAGCACAGGGGCACCCATTTATACACTCATACAAGAAGGGGATCCAGTGGGTCACGAGGTTCACCTGTGCACCCTTGCTTTCAAAACCCTTGCGGGCCTTGGGGTGGCTGCGCACAGGCTAAGTCTCAGAGCTGGTCACTGGTTACTGTTTCCTTGCACACAGTCCCCAACACAACTCATCTTTTATCCTTCTTATCACTTATAAACACAAAACAAACAGGCAAAAGTACTAACAAAACTATACCCAATGTCAACCCTACACCTACCCCAATTCCTACTTCAGTCCCAAACCCAAGATTGGTGCTGCTATTGTTCATTACCTGAAAGTCTCAGTATAAAGCCAGGCAAAACCTTAAATTTTGTGTTACTGTGCTTGAGGGTTGGGCGCTACTCCGAGCCTCTATTTTAGTTACCTTTCCTTTGTTGAAATTGATGTCGGGTTGCTAATCCGAACCTTCCTTCAGCTGCTTTATGTCCGGTCCTGTTGTCTGAGTCCTACGGAGAGCCGGCAGGGAGTGCCTTTGGGGTGATCAGTCCCTCGGCCCTGCTTCTAGTGCTAACTAGAACGACTCTGACTTGCCCCCCCATAAGGCGTCCTTTTATTGCTCAAAACCGCAGTGGCGTGGTATCTGCTGATTCATGCGGTTAGCTGCCTGTAGTGTTAGAGACCTTTTAACCTTCCCCTTTTCCAATGGCCGGCTGGTTGCATCCTGTTCAAGAGCTTGCATACATGTCAGGTTTTGGTTGCCAAATCAACAGTTGTGGTTTTGCTTGTTTTAGGCTTTGACTTGATCCTGGGGCCTAGTTTGGACAACTAAGCCTTTAGCACCCTGACATCTAGGAGGTCCCAGCGATTTAAACATCAGCTGGTACTTCTTGGATAGTGCACATTCAAGTAATAATTAATTGAATACTTACTAATAATTTATCAGAACAATAATATCTTCATTAAGGTCTCATGGAAGGTATAAATATCTTTTTTTTTTTTTTTTTTTAAAGAGTTGACTGTGCTACAGAGAGGTCACATATGACATAAACAAAAAATAAGATGAGTGAACTTCCTGCTAATGAAATTCAGAAAATTGAATCAGAAACGTCAAAAGAGAGCTAGGTTAGGGATCAGTTATGCCTCTTCAGAGGTCGAGGAGAGAGGGGAAGGCCACATCACCTTAGCAATAGAAGGCCACATCACATTGGAGGCATATTTTTTACAGGTATGATGCTGCCAGTGGGTGAGGGAGCCCAGGGCAAAGCATTCACAGGAGGCACTATGTCTTTAAAGGTGGTAGCGTGGCCAACATCCAGTACAGCTATTATAGTCTGAAGAGGAGAGGGGAAATGTGCCCACCCCAAATGTTTTGTTACATGCAGAGCTTGGTCTTTAAGGGGAAAGCAGGCTCAGCACTCGTCTGTGCCTGGTTTTCTTTCCAAACCATAGGACTTTCAGTACAAAGGTCAGGTAAGTACCTTGAGACCAAAGCCTGCTGGGAGGAGGGAAACAGTGCTACACAATGCAAAGGGGGTGGGATTCTGTAGGGCCCATGACTGGAGCAATTCCTTGCTGAGAAAGAACCAGGGAATAAACATAGGAAGGGTTCAGCTGAAGCCATGTAAGAAGCCCTAGGAAAGAACCTGGGGAAGACCAGCAGCTTATTGGCAGGGGGACTAGAGGTGTCAGGTGTGCTCAGATGGTGAGGTGAATGAGCTAAGCTGAGCCCTTCACAGTCTTTCTCTCTCTCTGGGGCTATGGAATGCTGTATCCAACACTAGCTGCACTTCAATGCACATTAATTTATTGATTAAAAGTTGTAGTTTTCTCTTTAATTAAAATTTGCTTCTAAAGGTGATCTGTAAAACTTTTGGGAGGAAGAAAATGAGGAGGAAAAGAAGAAATGAAGGCATTATTTAAAGTTGTTACATCTATCGCTTATGTCACTAACTCTTTTTTATGATGGTATTTGGTCTGTCTTCACTACAAAACTGTACCCACTGAACACAGTTGTTAAGAATTTAGTTTGTTGACATGATGCTGAGTAAGCACAACTTTGTGTATAGACCAGGGCAAGTCATGTTCCATATCTTTTCAGTTAATTGAGATCAAACCCAAGGGTCTGTGTTGGTTGAAAAATCAATAACGACATGTCAGCTAACTTGATTTTTCATAGTCATGATCAGAGCAATGTAAAATATTACCGTGTCGGCCCATCTGTCCTAACTGACTGTATTTTGGAACATGCTGGGTCTACATTACAGAACTGTACTACAAGTCACAAAAG
Source organism: Pelusios castaneus (assembly GCA_007922175.1). Classification (NCBI taxonomy): domain Eukaryota; kingdom Metazoa; phylum Chordata; order Testudines; family Pelomedusidae; genus Pelusios; species Pelusios castaneus. The sequence continues at coordinate 7,103,890 of ML685776.1, read as the reverse complement.
TCAATGCCACTTCCTAAGTACTTTCTCCAAAGAGATGCCAGGATGAATCTTCAGCTTTCACTCAGGAAATCAGCTCAGCATATCAGAGGCAGCTGCAGCAAAGCAACAGAGGGAGCACCTGTGGAAACCGGGGACTGAGACCAGCACTGATGGAGCTCTTCCTGCAATAGTCATGTCTTCTCCCTGTTGTCTCTCTGCTTCATTCAGCACTTGGATGATATTCGCCAGGTTTTGAGTCCTGGCTAAAGTCCAGTGGGCTTGGTACAATGGGGGCTGAGGGGGACAGGGACCCTGGCAGGGCATAGAAGCAGGGTGGGCAGGGCTCTGTTCTGCCCTGTGGGGGGCACGCCAGGCTGTGGCTGTGCCAGCCACCCTGGCAGGGAAGGCAGTGGGGAAGCCCTGAAGCCCCCTAAGTCGACTTAAAGTTCACTTAGGGCTACTCTGCGTCCACACTGGCCAAGTCAATTTAATAAAGTTGACTTAGCCAGAAAAGTTGACTTAAAACTAAGTTTAGTAAAGTCAACTTAAATTTTCCTTAAGTCGACTTAAGCAGCTGCTTAAGTCGATTTAAGGAAAATGTAGTGTGGATGCAGATTAAATTCAGAGGCGGGTTTTGGGGTAGGCAAAGCAGGCGCACACCTAGGGGCCCCATTGCATGCTTTGCCTACCCCCAAATCTGCATCTGTCTTGGTCTGCAGCAGGAGGAGGAGGTGGCCCCTGGGGCCGGGGCCAGCAGCAGGGAACTGGGGCCGAAGGAAGGGGAGCCAGGGCGGTGGGAAGTTCGGGCTGTGGAGGGGTGGGGCCGGGGTAGGCTGGTGGCAGGGAACCAGGGCCACAGAGGGGGACCCCCACAATGGGCCTTCGCCTAGGGCCCCCAATAGACAAAGGCTGCCTCTGATTAAATTAAGTCGACTTAAGCTTGCTTAATTTGTAAGTGTAGACGCACCCAATATGAGCACAGCTTGGCTAGCCTAGAAAGCCTGTCCTATTGGGTTTGTTTGAACCCGGGACTCAGGCTGCAAACCTGTGAGAACAGAAACTAAGAAAAAGCTTGTACCATGGACCTCTGCAATCTGAAACAGAGTGAAACCTAAGAGTGGAACAAAACCCTGTGTAAGAACAGTCCTGCAAGGCATGAAAAATATTGGGATGGGGGAAGAATCTTTAGCTTACAAGCAGCCAGGCTATCTGCACACCAAGTCCACAGGCTGTAATGCAGGCCATTGAGAAGAGTAGCCGTGTCACAGTGTACACAGGGTTTTTGTGCTACTGGTTCTTAGCATTCCTATGCATGTGTAGTTTCCAGTGAAGGTGAAGGGATGGAAAGGAGTTTCAGATGGCCTCTGGCTGGCTGAGTTCCTGTTAAAATGATTACTTTAATTCTGCTGGGATTTATTGTATGATGACACATTAGGGTGCTTGGAGCATTGGCTAGTAGACAGCTTCATTTGAAATCTAAGTAAGTATTGTATGGCCCCATTGGTCAGACACATTACATGCCTGTCCACCTAGCTCTTTCTGGTGGTGGAAGCTCAGGTTATCTGTTGGGATCTCATTTGTAACTGCAGCGCATGCAGGGCCCCACAGTACAGATTCTGGACTGCTGCACAACTGATCCTTGGCTCTGAAGCTGATTTGGGCATTCTGTGGGCAAGTAGGCTCCCCCAGGGTTTGACCTTCGCTGCATACACTGCATATTAATAACCTGAAAACAACACAAGGATTATGCAAGCTAATTTCTGTTTCTTCTCTTTATGAACAAACTATTTAATAATCTATCACTTCTTCCTTTAAAAATGCCATCTAAAACAGTAGACACCGCTTAGATGTTTTGAAAAAATAGTATTTAATTTAAGTAAATCAAATCAAGTAAAGAGCATATTCGTCCTCCTGTTGGGTTCTGATCCTTTCCTTCTAATTACAGTAATCTTAAATGACATGACATACCACTTGGACATGAAATGAACTAAGAGATGGTGTAGGATTAGAGAAACATCAAAGCTCTGATTGATTTTCAACATTGGGCAAAGCCTTTCATTTTCCTTTTGATTCAGAGTGCCATGCAGATTATAGGTTGTGCTCAGTAATTATAGCAGCTCTGTTCTTCCCTGGCCATGGCTAAGGCTGTATCAACATTCTCATTATGAATCTCGAGTTTCAAAGGGCTTTATAGCTTATCCATAAAAATGTGTTCTGTGATGGAATTTGATCTTAGGGTCTCACCCCAGGATAAGGAGAATTTTTCGTTAAACATTTCATTACTGTTCACCATTTCTGAGATGCTCTCTGAGTTTTAAAATGGTAGAACTCAGATCCTTAAAGTACTCCCCACCCCAGCTTTATTTTCCACAGCAAATGTTGACATTATTAAACTGTTCTATGGCTTTGTGCCTTTCTTTTCCTAGGCAGTAAGGGGTCAGGAGGGTCAGAGAAGCAATGCACTCAACTCACAAAGTGAACTTCACCTAACAGGGACTCCTGCCATCAAGGTTACTACACTCAGCTCTCTTGGACAGAAATGATGGGATAAAGGAAAGCCCTGTTTTCAAGCAGGAGGAAGAAAGAGATTAAATTACGGCCTCTCAGGAAGTTGTAGGCACTCTTTAGGCAGGCTGCAGCCATGGTCATACACATTTTTTTCACAAGTAAGTCAGCAAAATGGTTAGAGATTGACTTTGAGAGGAAAGTCCTGGTGGTAAACTGCCTGGATTGCAGTAATGAGGGGTGGTGGAGAGGGCAGTTAGGTTTGCTCGTAAACAAAGAGAATATTGAGAAACAGGAAGTCAAATGAGAACAAAAGTAATGTCTCTGTGTGAGAGCACACTGTGAGGATTGTCTCCATGGCAGATTGCACCAAACTCTGCTGCTCCAAATGGCTGCCAGCCAGTGCAGAGAGCAAACTTGTACATGTAAAAGTGCTTTACACAGACACAGACAACAAGTACTAACAGTTGTACACTACATACGACACAGCTGCTTCCACTGAGACTTTCCCGTTAGGCACAATGGCTATGTCTACACTAGAGAAAGTTAGGTCGACTTTGTTAAGACTCTGCCAAAATTGACACTAGGGCTGTGTCTACACTTGTAAATTGAAGTCGACTTTAGCTAAGTCTTCTTAGCATGTCCACACTTAAATTTAAAGTCGACTTAGGGGGGAACTTACAAAGTTGACCTAGAGCGTCCACACTAGACACCTAGGTCGACTTGTAGGGGCTAGGGGGACCTTGGGCAGGTCCATGGTGGCAGGGGGGCACCCCTTGCCCAGTGCCAAGGGGCTCAGCCTTTGCCCCATTGTACCTGGGTACAATGGGGCAAAGGGGGACAGGGATCCTGGCAGGGCAGGGTGGGCAGGGCTCTGGCCTGCCCTTTGGGGGGGCATGCCAGGCTCCCCCTGTGCCCCTCCCAGCAGGGAGGGCAGTGGGGGAGTCCTGGAGAGCCCTAAGTCGACTTTAAGTCGACTTAGGGCTACTCCAGGTCTACACTGGCTTAAGTCAACTTTAGGAAGTCGACTTAAGCCTAAAGTCAAATTAAAATGATGTTTAATAAAGTCGACTTAATTTTCATTAAGTCGACTTTATTTTCCTTAAGTCGACTTAAGCAGCTTGCTTAAGTCGACTTAAGGAAAGTGTAGTGTAGACGTGGATTAAATTAAGTCGACTTAAGCAAGCTTAAGTCGACTTAATTTCTAAGTGTAGACACACCCTAGGGTATTAGCAAAAAAGAACTTTTGGTCTGGTTTCTGTAAGTCATTCAGGTTCAAAGCACTGACTGTATTTCTTTCTTTCTTTCTTTCTTTCTTTCTTTCTTTCTTTCTTTCTTTCTTTCACACACAAGCATAAAGTCATTTCCAAGTTTTTGGAAAATAATGTTAAGGAACTGTATTTAAACTCTCCCTTAAATACAGTTTTAGCTAAACTGCTAAAAGACTGGTGTCTGTTAAGTCGCTGACAGAAACATTCTTCACAGTTGTCAGCCCTTATCCATACCATAGAAGGGCCATTAATACTGGTAAAACAGAGCATCTGTCATTCCCATGGTAGCACTAAATTTATTTCTCATGAATAGAGCCTGAGGGGGATTGGGTACAGATTATTTAGAGTTTATTTTAGATGATGGTAAAACTATGGTACTTTTGATTTTGTCTGTGTTATAAGCTTTTTAAAAGTTGCTATGAATCGTGACTATTTAATGGAAGAGGCATAATGCATCTTCTAATAATAAGGTATCTGGGTGAGGAAGAAGAATGGTAACATAATGAAAAGTGGAAAGGATAAAAAAAGTATTGTAATTAATTGAAACGGATTGACGCAATTTAAACTATCCCATTGTGTTATTAAAAACCAATGTAAAAATGTGGTCTAAAAATCAAATGAAATCAAGTGTGTTTTGAGAAAAATGTTTTTTAAATATTCCTTGCTCTCACACCTTGATGGTTGTACATCACACTCTGCTAAAAGTTCTGCCATTAATAAGAGTGACTGATAAATAATCCAGGGTGATCTTGCCTCATTCTATTAAGCAATCATGTTCCCACATAGTTTTATCACTTACTAAACCACAATATTTTCAGCCCTGTAGTGTTTAGAGGTGAGGAACATTTTTCGGTGTTTTAACTTGTATTGAAATTTGTCTTTACTCTTCCTTTCCTTTTGATTTTTATAATGACCTTCAAGGTGAATTAAAGGCTTATACACCCATCTTTTCAATTTACCCCAAACATTTTCATGAATATCTAGTTTGCAGTCGGTAACAAGCAGTGTGCCTCAGTGATTGCTGCTGGGGCTGGTTTTGTTCAACATTTTCATTAATGATCTTGAAGAGGGGATCCGTTTCACCCTCTGCAAGTTTGCAGATGACACTAAGCTCGGGGGAGTGATAGACACACTGGAAGGCAGGGATAGGATTCAGAGTGACCTTGACGAATTTGAGGATTGGACAAAAAGAAATCTGATGAAGTTCAACAAGGACAAGTGCAGAGTCCTGTACTTAGGACACGAGAATCCAATGCACTGCTACAGATTGGAGACTGATGGGCTATGCAGCAGTCCTGCAGAAAAGGACCTGAGGATTACAGTGGACAAGAAGCTGGATATGAATTAACAGTGTGCTTTTATTGCCAAGAAGGCTAATGGCATATTGGGCTGCATTAGTAGGAACATTGCCAGCAGATCAAGAGAAGTGATTATTCCCCTCTATTCAGCACTGGTGAGGCCTCATTTGGAGTACTGTGTCCAGTTTTGGGACCCCACTACACAATGGATATGGACAAATTGGAAAGAGCCCAGTGGAGGGCATGAAAAATGATTAGGGGGCTGGACCATGTGTCTTTTGAGGAGAGGCTGAGGGAACTAGACTTGTTTAGTCTGTAGAAGTGAAGAATGAGGGGAGATTTGACAGCAACCTTTAACTACCTGAAAGGGAGTCCCAGGGAGGATGGAACGAGGCTGTTCCCATTGGTAGTTGGTGACAGAACTAGGATCAATGGGCTCAGGCTGCAGTGGGGGAGATCGAGGTTGGATATTAGGGAAAATAATTTTCACTAGGAGAGTGGTGAGGGACTGGGATGGCTTACCTAGGGAGGTGGTGGAATCTCCATCCTCAGAGGTCTTTAATGTGTGGCTTGACACATCCCCTGGGTTGACCCCGCTTTGAGCAGCCAATTGGGCTAGATGACTTCCTGAGATCCCTTCAAACCCTAATCTTCTATGATCTCACATTCTGTCCCAGCCTCTGTTTAAGTTTCTTTCTTGACCTTTAGTCTTGAATGTCAGTCTATCACATGTTAATATTTGATGATTGATCTTAAATTGTATTTATAGCTGTGGGAACTTACTGTTTTGTTACTTGTTATTTATAAAGCTACTTCTCAGATTGCCCCTGAAAAAAAAGGCTGAATTTTTAATCAAAATGGGTTGCTAGCACCTGGATGAATAAAGATAATGTGACTCAAAATACTAATTCTAACACTGTGAAACCTGGGCCTGAAATAATTAATCAAAACACTCCAGGTGAATTGGAAACTAAACTGAACACCAGGCTGAATCCAGAAATGTGTTCTTAGCACCCCCAGGTTTGAGGCTGGAGGAAGATGCATTCAGAACAGAGATAAAGTTTGGTTTACTATATATATATATATATATATATATATATATATATATATTCATCTCTCTTAAAGTCTGCAGGCATATGCTAGTTTGCTAAAGGCATCCCCCAATGCATCGTTCTGTGACATCACTGAAATAAAGCTCTGTAGTATCAGGAGCCTGAAGTATCATGGGGCATTATTTTGGAAAGCAGGCACTCTCTTCTGCTTCTTATCCTTGCCATACCCTAGTGGATTCTGACAGCTCTACTCCCTATTACACTTCATTGTAAGAGAATAGGTATGGAAAATAGTCAGTGCATTTGAGGCCTGTAGTGAAATTCTTACTTCTGTATTTTCAGATACAGTAAGTCTGGGTCTTTCTTGTATTGCACTTTTTGGCAGTTGCACATGTACAGTGTGGGTGTGGACTGTTACCATTCTCATAGTTGTGGCTACTCTAGCTGCTCTAAGCCGTTGGGAGAGAGCTTTGGGGGGTGGCTAATTGATACCTGAGCGATGTAACATGTCAACAAACATGCCATAGCCTTTGACCCTTGGGTCCCAATTCTGATCTCTGCTGCACCAGCGTAAAATCCGGTGCAACAATGAGAGCAGAATTTTGTCCTTGACTTTCATGGGTGCTGAGCATAAGCAAGTGAGGAGAGAATTGAGCTGCACAAACTGTGATTATCAATGGAGTCTAACTTCTAATGGGAGCTCGGTGCCTAATTCTCCTGAAGCTTGTCTACACAAGGAAATATACAGATATAATTATGCGGTTCTGTTATACTGTTATAATTCCCTATGTGGAAGAAGAATGCCTTTCCAGTTTCACTCATGTCACTTTGAAAGCAGTGTAAGAAAATCATATTGAAGAAATGGAGCGTAGCATATTTTAGGCATTTTCAGCCCACAGGCAGATTCTTTTAAAAAGGTTTGATGATTTTGTTTCTGAGCATGTGTTCCAAGGTAGCTTTTTTATATTTTAACTGATTTTCCAAGCTCCCGATCAGCCCATCATTTCCATGTGCCTAACTCCTGTTGGATGCCAGATTTGTTTTTTTGCCTTCAGGTCACTCTAAAGTGATGTATTTGAAATGTGATCTAGAAAGGAAAAAATAACGTTTTTAACTTTGTGCTTTATGATGAATAGTTTCCCTAAGCTTTTTAAAAAACAGAACTGTTTACTGATTTCCCCTTCACTCATCATTGGTAATTAAAACTTGTCCACCCTGGAACAAAGTAGACTATAAGAGGCTGAAGAAGTAGTCAAATGATGACATCACAAGGACAGACAGCTGAGCAATTGAGGGAAAGGGATTTTTAGTACGTTTTAAAACAACCCATTTTGCAGTGCATTATTCTAGGTGCTCCTGTGGCAATGAACTCTTAAAAAGAAGCAACTTGATAACATTACACCAACGAAACACTTCCCTTTTAGTAAAGGAGGCTATTTTGCACATTTGTGATAGAGGTTAGAGAGAGACACTTTGAAACAAACGATCTATTTTGCAGAGGAGAGGAATTTGACCTGCTCCCAAAGAGTATTAGCAATAAATGAAAATATTTTAAGCCTATTTGTTCTGTGGGTATGTTTGCAACTTTGTAGAGAAACCCAAAAACGCATTAAACAATTTCAAAGGAAAATCACGACATTAAATTGCTGTATAATATCAGTGTATATAGAAACTTATGGAGTATTTAATAAAATATAGAGGAGATCATTTCAATGAGAATTCAGTTAGAATGATGCTCTACTCTTTTTCCAGACAGTTGTCTGGATCAGGGAACCACGTTTATGACCCATACAAATTTCAGAGAGGTTTATTCTCTCCTCACTGATTGAAGGGTTCACATATATAATAGGTCTCATAAGCAGTAACAGAGATTTCACACACAAACCTTTATGTGATGATGGAAAAATAAATCTCATTGAAGCTTGTAAATAAAAGTAAATTGGGTATTTGCTATACACTATGATTTTATCCTGCAAAACACATTTCCTTCTTTTCCCGAAAAAGCCTGAGATCTTCAACTAGCCGGCTCTTCATTTTGAGTCTTCATCATCTGTATTCTTTTTTCCAACCTCTCCTTCCATTCATTTCTGAGTCTAGGACAGGAAACATAAATACCCGTATCACCAAAAAGGCTTCAGTCTTGCATACATTCAGGCTTTGAGTCGGCGATAGATACCATAGTACTAGACTTACCGTCCTATCATTTCCTACCATTGATACCATTTGTATAGCTTGGCTAGCAGTAGCAATGGTGGGAGATCGACCAAATCCTGTTCATCTAGAGTGTCTTCTACCATAATGCTACTGGGAATAGTGTTACCATGATGATGAAACTTAACCTGAGCTTTGGGGCTCACAATTATCTCTACTTTCCTACTTCTCCCAGCTTGACAAAGGTACTTTGTGGGTCAGCCCTTATTTCTCAAGATTGGTTGCTGCCACCTGCTGGTCAACTTCTGATAGTACTTTACTGGTTTCTTTGGCAGAACTATATCGGAAACATCAGAGAGATTATGTACAGTTGGAACTGCTTTTTATAAATCTACCAGATTCTTGCCAGGAGCAATACTTCTTATCTGGTGACCAGATAGGTTGGGTGAGAGGTGGGATGTTATTTGTATTGCTGTAGTACCTAGAGGCCCCAATCAGGATCAAGGCATTGCACAGATTCACAATAAGCTGGTTCCTGGCCCAAAGAGCAAATAGACAAGACACACAAAAGATGGGAGAAATTTTACAGATGGGGAGCTGAGGATAGAAAAATTGAGCTTACAGTGCTAATCTAAGGCAGACCAAGGAACTAAACTCCCCTCAGTTTTCACAAGCCCCTGGGCAAGGAGCTAAGTGCAAAATCACACGTCCTCTTGTATTAGATATTAACCTTTTTTCAAAAAAAGCGGAAGGGTGGGTAAATTTTGCATAGGCACTTCCTTTATCTGGGACCAGCTAATATCAAAAGGTGGCCCTTCACTAGGGAAAAAAAAAGTGTGTTCTTACCTCAGGATAACTAGCACAATGTAAGACCCTGTGAAGACAAGGCAGTTTATAGTTTTCAGACATGTTAGCAGGCTGAGGTAAAGACTAGAGGGGGGCTTAGTGTTTGCCTGGGCCTGCTGACACAAGTTGAAACTACAGCTGCCTTGTTTTCACTAGGGATTGACCTTGTGTTAATTACGTTAGTCACTCCGAGTTAAGAACACACATATTTTCCTAGTGAACACAAGGCCAGAACAGCTAAATGATCTAAGGCCAAATTCTCTGCTGTGGTTAAACTGAGATTCAACACAGCACCACACAGTGAAGTGTAAAGGTAGCTTTAACTACTTGAGCAGGGGCCAAGAATGAACTATCCTCTCTCATCTTTATGAGATGGTCATTGAGATCATGGTTGAGGCACATTACGGGGAGTGTATGAAGCTGTGTTGCTATACAATTTCCAAAGAACCCCAATTCCCTCACCTGTCATTCTGGCATCTATTGCATGCACTAAATGTATTTATTTACTTTTTTTTAAAGGCTATACTGACGCAGGGAACCAAGAACTCCTCTCCCTCAAACTTACTTTGGCAGAGCACTTCTCTGTTGACGTTCTTTTTCACTTTCCAGATGCTTGGTTTGTTTTTCAATTGTCTTTTCCCAGAAGTTTGTTAGTTCCTCAGTTTCACATCCAAATACTTCAAAGCGCACATATTGATTATTCATTTTCTGTAAAGGAGAAAATACAAATGATCAGTTATCAGTCATCTTTTATTGGGCTGCCTGGAATATGGTCTTCAGGCTGTCTGCTTTAGATCTTTACAAAACTGAATTCACATGCAGTCTTTGTACAATAGACGCAAAAGAGGAACTTAATTGGAATGAAACATGCTTCTAACTCTTCATTCCTAAAGTTGGTACTTGGGGTATATGCTGTACTACAGTAATAACAATTCCTAATTGTTCACCTTAAAGTGCCTCTGGTGAAATATCTTTCACCTCCATATAATTGTGGTTGTATTCTTTTAAGCCACAGTTCAGTATGAAGTTATTGCACTCAGTTTAGCATAATGATGAAGATGTTAGTGTGTGCTCTGTTCATAAGTTAAAAAGGTAACATAAAAGTAAGTCAAACAAGCACTCCTGACACTTTTAAAGATTAGCAAATCTTTTTATTGCATGAGCTTTCATGGGAAAAATCCCACTTCATCAGATACTTTGAAGATGGGAAATTTAACAGAATGTGAGGAAAATAAATGCAGGGAAGTATTGTCATAGGATCAGGTCAGACTGTTACAGTAAATCAAAGCAGTTTTTATAACTCAAACAGTGGAATACAGCATATAGGGGGAGGTGAGGTCAAATCACCTGTTGTAATAAGAAAAAAACCCTAAGATTATCAAGATTAGTTTTATTATTAGTCTTATTATTAGCCTTATTAGGTGATTTGACCTCATCTCCCTCTGTGTGCTGTTCCCCACTGTTTGAATCTAAACAACTGCTTTGATTTGCTGTAACAGTCTGACCTGATCCTATGACTTACACTTCCCTGAATTTATTTTCCTCCCATTCTGTAAGTGACCCATCGTCAAGCACCTGACAAAGTCTTTAAAAGTGCCACAGGACTCCTTGTTTGTTTTGCTGAACTAGATGAACATGACTACCCCTTTGGAACTTGGTAAAAGTAACTGACGTGTAAGATTGTCCAAAGTTTCTATGAAAATAAATTGCCAACAGGCTAATTACCAGTTCATTTTAACACCGGCTATATGCTGAATAAACACATTTCTGGGAAGTAAGTGAATCCTATAATGTCTTCACATTGCCACAAGTTATTAGCAAGCACATATTTATTTGACTATTTTATTATTTATACAACGATTGTACAAATATACAATAAAATTCCTCATGCCAAAGACTTTATAGTGAGATTAAAAGCACCCTTAGCATTTTATATCACTTTATTTCCACTGATTTTAGTTGATATTGATACATTTGTGCTTTTTTAATAAAGAGTGTTAATGGCTTGCACATTTGGGGTTACCAGGGTGAAACTCTCCAGAGGCAGAGTTACTGGTGCCAGGTAGTAACAATTCTCAATCTTTAAGGGTATATTGTGTAAGTTACAGAACTTTCTGTGTAGGCAATTATTCCTTTCAGAACTTCTTTTTGTATTGCAAAGCAAGTGCATAAAAGGAGGGTCAAGTGCTCACTTTTTTGGCCTGGGACATTCTTGATAAGAGTTTTGGTCTAAGGGTGTCTCTTAAGGGCTAAGTGTTAAGCTTTAAATTATGTTGCCAAATTGGAGGAAGACAGCTGCTTCTTGGGCTGAAGCCGAGTAGTGCTTCAACGAGGGTTTATGCCCTCTTTGTTCAAGGAAAGAGTATGTGTATACATTTTGTAAGGAAACAAATTACCTAGAAAATACCTGACTCCACAATTTCTACTACAAATGGGAAATTGACCTTTTGGAGTCAAAATGTGACTGCCTGGCAAAAGGGAACAATAGCAACTGAAGTGAGTGAAAACCTTCCACCCCAATCTGATGGAATGAATTGAGGTAGCTTTTTAGGGGAACTCTCATAAAGTATTTGTTGTTTTAGACCCTGATCCTGCAGTTGCCTGTGTGAGGGCATAGTTCTCAACCCCAAGCCCTGTTATCATCTATGGGGGTTGTGTACACACAGGTATGTAATTAAGAGCAATCATCAGTGAGAGCACTGGGGCCTGAATCAACCATATACACAGATAAACAAACAAGGAATCTGGTGGCACTTTTAAAGACTAAAAGAAATATTTATTGCATGAGCTTTTGTGGGAGAAAATCCCATTTTGTCAGACGCTTGAAGATGGAGAACTTACAGAAAACTTGCACAGATATAACTTGGCAATACACCTGGAGCTTATCTGGGTCCTGAATCAGGATGTATTTCATTATACACCATGCTTGAAGTTATGTACGTACAGAAGTGCTTTCCTGGAGGGGCCCTACAGAATAAGATAAAGCCTTTTTATATAGTTACTACTATTTTGTTAATATAATCACACCCTAATCACAACATAGGCTAGGGGGATGTATGCTTTGTTGTTTCTGCTGGCTGTGCTGCTTGCATACAGCAGGAACTCCTGGCATCATGTCATAACCCCCCGCAAGTTCTCTGTGTTCCATCTTCCCATCTCCATCTATTTCAGGGACTCACTGCAACTCCCCCCAATCTCCTCCCTGCCAGTTGTGTTCCGCAGTCCATTTCCCCCCATAGCAGAATCCCCCATTCTTTCCCCTATTCCAGTGGCTCTTTGGTTCTATGTACTCCCAGGCAGTAGGGTCCTCCATTCTGCACACCATACCAGGTGCCCTGTTCCCCTCCATTCCCATCACCCCCATATCCTTCATTCTCCCCCCCCGCATCCCTTTTTTACCCATGACAGCATCTCCCATTCTCTACACCATGTCAAGGGTGCTGTGTCTCTCTCCTCCTTCTCCCTCCATCCGTTTTCCACATTTTCCTTACCATGGCTAAGGCTCTATTCTCCACATTCCTCTCTCCCACCCTCTCTCCTCTCCCCTCCCTGGTCTTCCATTCTCTGCAACATGCCAGGTGAGCCCTGTGTTTCCTCTTCCTCCACATTCCTCAACTGCCTTTCTTTCTTCCTGACTGGAAGGAAGGGGTAAAAGGCTGGCCTGGTGCCATCTTTCTTCCCCATAGGGGCAGGCTGAGGATGCAGATTGTTAAGAAGGAAGATGTAATAAATGAAGCCTTCTCTGTCTTCCCCTGTGGTGCCCTTGCTGGCTAAGAATCTGCTCCCTAGCAGATGAAGAAATTATTTCTTTTATGTTTTTCAGGGCAAGTCTACAATGAAGAGTTACATTGGTATAACTTTGTCTCTCAGGGGTGTGAAAGATTCACTCCCCGAATAGTGTAGTTAGGCCTACTTAATTAGCATAGACTGTGCTACGTTGGTGGAAGTATTCTTCTATTGACCAAGCTACTGACTGTCATGGAGGTGGATCACCTACACAGCAATGGGAGAACCTCTCTCGTCACTGTCATGTGTGTTTACACTGAAATGCTAGACTGGCTCAGCTTTATAAGTGTAGATAGACAGAAACTCAGAGTTACACTCAGGTGGGAGATGAGCAGGGGAAATGTTATGCTAAGGCTGGGGTTGGCATCCTTTGCCGACACCTGTGCCGGCCCCTCCTCCTCAACCCTCAGCTGGTGCCGACGGCCCACTCGTGGAAAGAAGGCACCTAGAGTGGCTCCTCTCGGCAGCGTGCCTGGGACCCCTATCCCCAGGCACACCATGGAAAGAAGTTACCTGGAGTCACTCCTTTTGGCAGCGGCACACCACAGAGAGGAGCCACTCTGGGTGGCTTCTTAACACGGTATGCCTGAGGCATGGACATGGCAGGGACCTCCGCACTGCAGCCGCCCCCGAAAGAAGTCACTTGGAGTGTCTTTTGGTGGCAGGAGTGGCAATTTCTGTGGCGCCACAGAGGATGCTGAGTGCCGCTCCAACTGGGCTTGTGTGCCATTGTTGGCACACGTGCCAGGGGTTGCCTACCCCTGTGCTCAGGGGTTAATCTGTGCCATCAAGAGGTGACAGGAACTCTCGATGTCTCCCTTTCCCCTCTTTTGGTGTTCTGATATGCCTCCAAATCAAGAGGGTTCTGGCCACTGATGTCTAGAATGTTTCCTCGAATTTTGGAATGGATTTGGCATTCCAGTGGAACAGACAGAGCAATTCCTTCAAGTTGAACACAAGCCCAGCTATTACAAGTGGTACATTAAAGAGAGAAGGAGGGTGTTCTAGGGGGATTCCTGCAGCATTGTAGGGCTGGTGTTAACAATGCCATTAGTAGCATATGTGTGTACAGCAGCCGGAAGGATAGAGAGATGTACTAGCTCTGTTTGAGCTAATGTGCTAAAAACAGCAGTGTGATCTTGCCATAGCGGTATGTGCACTAGCTTGGGTACAAACCCACCTGATCTACTGGGTTCTGCTGCAGTGGACACATTGCAGCTTTTCACATGCTCCCTCTAACTGAGCTAGCCCATGTCAGGAAAAACCCTTACAGCTGCAATGCAGACAACATACCTCAGAGCAGGGGGCTCAACCCTTTTATTGTTAGGCTCCCACAGCTGCCATCACTTTTGGCAGTGGCTCAAATGAAAGCAGCCCCCACTTCTGAAATAAGCCTGCCTCCGACCGCAGGTACTTTTGGCAGCGGCAGGCTCAAGGAGCAGCCCCCACGGCCACACAAAACAGCACCGGCGACAGATTTAATTAGCAGTGCCCGCCACCATAAAAAGCAGCTTCTGTGAGAACATTCAGTGGCAGCTCTTAAAGGAGCAGCATCCTGCTGCCACAGCTTGCCTCACGGCCCACAGGCCTCGTAACAGTTTATTTCGGCAGCGGGGGGCTGGGGATACATTTCACTGCGGCGATGCACTCAGCTGCTGTGCCGTGACACACTTTTGTGTTGCAACACAGCAGTTGAGAACCACTAGATGACAGCTACACTACAGTCTTCTGCCATCATAACTGTGTTGGTCACAGGTGTGAAGCCATCTGATCCCTCATTGACATAGATGTGCTGGCAGAAGCCCCTAATTCAGATGCAGTCCCATTCTGTACCTGTATTTATTTTCCTCCCATTATATACCTGTAAAGCACTCCAATGTAGACATAGCCTACGTTATAAAGTTGAGCCAATATAGCTATGTTGGTAAAGAGCATGTAAAAATCTGCACCCCGACTAACATAGCTATGTTAGCCGTGTTCTTCAAAGAGTCTGATGAAATGGGATTTTCTCCCATGAAAACTCATGTGATAAATCAAATGGTTAGTCTTTAAAAGTGCCACAGGACTCCTTGTTTGTATAGCTATGTTAGCTAACAATCCAACAAAAAACTCAATATCAACGTTGTGTGAACGCAGCTATACACAAAGGCTATGTCTACATTTGCTAAAATTAGTTCGAATTAGTTAGTTCAAACTAACTAATTCGAACTAATTTTAGTTAGTTCGAATGAGCTTAATTCGAACTAGGATGTCCACACTGGAATGTTAGTTCGAACTAAGCAAGCACTTGCTTAGTTCGAATTAGTGATCACCATTCATTTCAATGGCCAGTTAATTCGAACTAAGAAATGAGTTCGAATTAACATGGCCACATTGGTTAATTCGAACTAGTTAGTTTTAATTCGAACTAGTTAGTTCGAATTAACCCCTTAGTTCGAATACCCTATTCGAACTTATTAGTTTGAATTAAGGAAGCCTTTAATTCGAACTAACTAAAGCCTAGTGTAGCCATGGCTTTAGTTAGTTCAAATTAAGTCTCCTTAATTCAAACTAACTTGCCAGTGTAGACATAGCCAAAGAGTAGGTTTTCCATTCTAGCTTATGTCATTTGGGAAGGTGGTTTACCTATACAGCAAAAGATTGTCTTGTGCTGGCGTATAAGCTGTGTCTTCTCTGGAAGCTCTGCTGATATAAGCCTTTTGAGCGTAACCTGAGACAAAGAGAGAATAAGGCACTCTATTGACCACTGATAATGGCAGGAGAGAATGGGACAGCAGCGTATTCATTCTGAAGTTATTATTATTGAATTTGCACTAGAGACTGTGAGATGGCTAAAGAGGGCCACCAGCAAAGTACTGAGGGGATAAAGTTCTATTAGCTTTTCCATTAATTAGCACAGTATTTATCTTTATTTTATTCAGAAATGTGGAAGGTTAAAATTTATACAGGATGCAAAACTGCAGAAACCCAGTGATTATTAAAAAAAAAAAAAAAAAAAATCAAACTAAAACCAAATCTATTTTGTTTGTTTTATTACATTTCTTTCTGATGGCCATCTTGTATCTTCATGGAAGTTTACATGCTTGAGAAATAAATTTGGGAACAAATTTTATAAAAGCATAACAATCTCTCAATGGAACTATTAATGGGTTAATAGCAATGTCTCTGCACCCCACGTTACAGTGAGAAAATGTCATTATTTCCAAGAATATCCCTTTGTAGTCTTCATTAGGCATGAAATAGGTTTTTAGATTATATTCATACATCCTGCTTTCCAAACAGTTACATGATTTTGCATGAAAATGTCATTATAATATCTTCCAGAATATTTAATTTTTAACAATTATTTAGGGTTTTTGTACCTTGTCTGAATTTGTAGCAATTATTTGTAATTTATTTTAATTAGCGCTGTAGAGAGCTAGTAAAATAGTCCCTCTAGACCTGCTTGGAAAAGCTTGAAGAAACTGCTGCCATTCACCTGCCAGGCAAGGTATGAAATGCAAAGCTGGGAACTTGTAATGTGTACATAATTCTGTTTGAAGAGTCAGTTTCACAAGAAAATGTGAGACATGCTACAAAGAGACTAGGAGCTCAGAACAAAATTAGCTCCTTTGAAGTGATTGGGTTTTTTTCTTTTTGAGATTTGCTGTGACTTTGTTGGAGTTCTTGGGTTTCTGAGTTTGAAAAATCTCTTGTTTGCCAGCTCATTTCCGTTGAATTATTGGAGCTCTACATTTTGAGTCTGATTTTCAGAAAGACCTCACTGTAGTATTCTCTTTTCTGAAGGTGACATTTTGAGCAAATGAGTCTGATAGCTGTAGGTTTATGTGTGTTGGCATTTGTATTTGGGATCAATTGGAGGTACAATTGTATGCTTCAAGAAAATTATGGGTGCTATTATTTCTTGATTAGAAGTTATGCCTAAAAACATATTGGTTGCTGCTTTCTAAAATCTCATTTCTTTTTTTTAATTTCATGCTTTAACCTGTCAATTAAGAAAGTTATATCCTTCTAATTTTAAAGACAAGAGAGTGCTTTTCTTTATCTCTATATACAAGAGAATGTTGCAAATTTAGGAACACATCACATATCAAGTTTCATCAGGCTAATGGCCCTTCTAGTCCATTATTTGGTTTCTGAGAATTACCAGTATCAGGTTCTTTTAAAAAAGAAAACCAAAATTCTATAAACAAGAAATTAGGGAGTAACCTCCCCATAGGAGACATTATTTCCTAACTTCCTGATTCAGAGGTGGATTTATGCCGTGAAGCAGAAGGGTTTAACATCCTCCTTCATTTATAAATTCCTGATAAATATCTATGGATGTTCTTATTGTCCATTCATTTTTGAAACCTGCTAAGCTATTGGCCTCAATTATACCTTGTGGCAATGAGTTCCACAGATTTAGTATGATTTATAGAAAAAGTATTTCCTTTTATCTATTTTAACTATCTTGCCTTTCAGTTTTATTGAATGTCCTCTTTCTCATGATATCAATAGTTATTTTTGTGTGTTGTTAACTATCAAAAACCCAAACTATTTGTTGAAATAATACCCTGAAACCTACCAAAAGAAGGGGCTCTGCATTTGCCTTCACTTTTATTTCATCTTACATTCTGTTCAGAAGTAATGGGAAGAATTTTAGAACAGTCTGAAGACTGAAGTTCTATTAATGTGCTATATGCTACATTTGGGTCATGACACTTTTCAGTGTGTAGGAGTCATTTTGGGATGGGTGCTCTAGTCCAGGTAAAATAAGAACTGGTCCAACCTGCCTCTCACATCAAGCTTTTTAGAGTATGTTCAAATTCGGATTAATTTGCAGTTAGGTTCCCCCCAGCCCCCCTTCCTGTTTCCTCCTGTAGCTGGACAAACTTAGAATCTGGTTCAGTGTTGCTTGGACATTGCAGCTATGCACCACCATTTATGCAGGAACACAGTCTAGCTCTATAAGGGGGTCATGCACAAACCTTTTTAACACCAGAGATTTGAAAAATTTAGTTCATGAATATAGAATAATGTTTGAAAATGGACTCCTTCCACCCCACAGGATCCTAGAGCCTGGGCTCCAGTCTGAGCCCACATGTCTGCACAGCAATGAAACAGCCCTGTATCCCAAGCCCCATGAACCTAAGATGGCTAGCGTGGGCCAGTCATGGGTATCTAGTTGCTGTGTAGACATATTTTATGTCAATTTTGTTTACTTTGTGGGGTACCTTAGCCCTACCCTATTTTCTCTTTATGCCAACAAAGACAAATTGAGCCCAGGCTATTTTCCATATGAAATCCTTTTCCATATTAAAAAATCTTGTTTAACATAGTAAATGTAAAAGGACTCCTCAGATAAAGGCAAAACAAAGAATAGGGGAGAAGTGAGATGCTAACTTTGGGTACATCTATACATACAAATTAAGTCGATTTAAGGAGGCTTAAGTCGACTTAAACTACTTTGCATCCACACTGGGCTTTCCTTAAGTCGACTTAAGCATTTCCTTAAGTTGACTTAAGGAAAAGTTAAGTTGACTTAATAACACCTCGATTTAGATTGACTTAACACCTAAGTCGACCTTATAAGGTCGACTTAAGCCAGTGTGGACAGAGATTAGCACCTAAATCCACCGTATTAAGTCAATTTAAAGTGTTAAGTCAACTTAATAAGGTCAAAAAGGGGCTATGGCTACACTTGAAAAGTTAAGTCAACTTTTGGTAAGTCAACTTACCTTATTAAGTCACCTTAATAAAGTCGACTTAACTTTTCAAGTGTAGACATAGCCTTTGAAGTAGGCACTGAACACAGCTTGAACTCAGAATCTTTGCATGTGTTGTGGTGCAAAAGTGTAGACAGTAATGTTTTGTTAAAGTATGTCAAGAGCTCCAAGTAGCTCTCTTGCAAAGCCCGGGAGTTAGGACTGACCTGAGCTGGCCTGCCATAACTGCCATAGTTGTGACTGAAAGAGATTTAAATTAAGCCTCTGGTGACAATCCTTCCGAAGGACAACAATGAGAAACTCACTCACAGGCAATCACTTTTGACATAGCGTTGGCTGAAAACAAGCTGCACCAAAATTGACTGCTCCCAAATGAAAGAAATAGCTGGATAGACTTTAGAAAGGGTTTTTCCTACACAAGATTACTGCGATTGCTTATTTTTAGATTTAATCATATTAGAGTGCATTGTTTATTTTTAGATTTAATTTGCAAAGGTATACCTCCCAGGGTAGGAAAACTGTTACTGACAGTGCTATTTGGAAACACTAGTAATGTTATTGGGACTGATGAGTGGAATACAAGATGAATTAAATAATAACATCTTGACTTTTCTGTAACTGGAAGATCAATAGCTAGAGGCTGGAACTCACTGATTCTATGAAACATAGTTACCACCGGTAGAAAAATACCTTTCCATATAAGGAATTGGAACTCAAGCTCCTATATTAGAAAAGAATAGCTACAAAGAGGGTTTGCTATCACAGATAGAAAGTTGATATCCAGGGATACAACTCATTATTTTACAAGATTTTTAAATCTATCAAGTTTACTGTAAGTATAATTATCTGCAGGGGACACAAAGGAATTTTCCCTCCATGTATAAATCTCAGTACACAGTTGGCTAGGGGTAATTAGTGGCTTCTTGCCTTCCTCTGAGGAATCAGGCAGTAAGCATTACTGGAGGCAAGAGTGGTTCAGATTCTGCTTTCCTTTATACCAGCATACAGAGGCAGCTTTTTGGGTAGGCAAAGCAGGTGCCCGCTTAGGGCATTGAGCAGTAAGGGGCCCCGTCGCCTGCTTTGCCTACCCCAAAAGCTGCATCTGCCCCAGTTGGCAGAAGGAGAAGGAGCTGGCAGGGCTGGCAGCGAGGGTCCAGGGCCAGCAGCAGTGGGCATCCGGGGCTGGAGGGGGGAGCTGGGGTGGCGGGGAGCTGGGGCTAGTGGCGGGTGGTGGGGCCATGGCGGGGAGCCAGGGCTGGCAGTGGGGAGGGAGGGCCAGGGCTGCAAGGGGGGCAGAGGCATGGAGCCAGGATCACAGGGGGAGCTGCCGGAGGGTCTACGGGGGCCCCCATGGGCCAAGAGGGGGCCCCTCAATGGGCCCTCACCTGGGGCCCCCAATCACCAAAGGCTGCCTCTGCCAGCATAAACCCCAAGTTGTTTTCTGTCAGAACTGAGAAATGGCTAAACCCAAGCAAGACTTAATTTATGTTTGTTGCATAGGCCATATTATAGATCTGGATGCTGGAGGACACTGGGCCCTGTAATATCTCCTGGTCCTTTTGCTCACTTCAGGTGAATGTCTTCTCTCTAGCAGGGCCACAGCTTCCTCAGTGTTACAGGAAAAGGCCTATTATTATTTTTCTTTATTATTTGTGTTACCATAGAATCTAGGAGCCCTAGTCCTGGATTGTGTTAGATGCTGTACAAACAGAACAAAAAGATGTTAGCTGCCCCAAGCACCTATAATCTAAATATAAGATATAAGCCAAAAAATGGGCACAGACGGAAGGGGAGTACAAAGAAGAAATGAGACAATATTAGTCAGCATGATAGCCTGTCTCAGCACACCAGCAGTCAAAGCACTGTAAAAAAAATTTTAGCAGGTGTCCTGGCAAAAGAGACTGGAGGGATTGGAAGGTGTGCAATGAGGTAGCTCTGCAGATGTTTATGGGGAGCACCTCCCTAGTGTGAGGGTCAGCATGGGAGAAAGCACAAAGGTGTTTGAAAATGTAGCAAATGGGCAAAGGAGGTTGGTTTCCTGAGACAACTGGAGGTGTAAGCATTAACAGTTCAATATTGAATGGGCACATAGGTGACTGGAATGTAGGCAGTCTAGCCTAGTGGTCAGAGTGGGATTCAGGTCTAGTGGGTGGAGCAGGCATACAGTTTGGGAAATGGAGCTGAGGGCCTGCACCAGAGTCAATTGCTAGTTGCCAGAGCCAGGAGTTGAGTCAGAGTCAGGAACTGAAGCTCCAGGTCAGAGCAGGGACTAGATGATACCAAATGCCAGAGCCAAGGATCAAGCCAGGTTGGTGTCAGAAGTCAGAGTCAGGACTAGTAACTAAAGGTTGGAAGTAAGGCATAGGGCAGGAACCAGAAGAGAGGTAAGGATCACAGAAGTGGAGCATTGTGGGACCTAGGAGCAAAGGTAGGGGCTAGGAGCAGGTATCAGAAACAGAGATGGGAGCAGAATGCAGGAAGCAGGCACAAGTAGCTGCAGTGAATTATCTAGTTGCTCAGACAACTTCCTGTGTCTCTTTCTGGCTTTACTAGCATGGTTAGACAATCGATAGAGCAAGGCATTCCTCCAGTCAGGGGTCCTGAGGGTGGTGTCTTAGCTGAGGCTGTAGTCCTGCTAGCTCCTTCTTGGGTCTCATCAGGTTTCAGCAGACATCAGGTGGCGGTCATGATGGGTCGGTGGTCTGTGAGCTCACAGGCCTGTTTCTGAGACTCAGAGAGAAAATGGATAAGATGAGGACTGATTGTGAAGGCTCTTGAAGGTGGATACAAGCAGCTTATGGTTGGTATGATAGAGATGGTAGGGTTTTAAAGACAAAAGTGCTATGGCCAAAGTGTTGGGTTAGGAAAATGATCTTTGTAGCAGTATTTCGAATGGATATGAACATAGCAACATTTCATTTGTCAAGGTTAGAGAAAAGGATGTTGCAATAATTGAGGTGTAACAGGAGAGCTTGAACAAGAGCTTTAGCTCTGTGGATGGATAGGAAAGACCCTATCTGAGAGATGTTATATGGAAAAAATTGGTAAGATTTAGACATAGTTTGGATGTAAGGACCTAGTGGCTATGTCTACACTTGATAATTTAAGTCGACTTTAACTAAGTCGACTTAACTAAGTCAACTTTAAGTTGACTTAGTTAAGTCGACTTAGTGTGTCTACACTTGAAATTAAAGTCAACTTAAAGGGGAACTTACAAAGTCGACGTAGAGCATCCACACTGGATGCCTAGGTCGACTTCTAGGGGCTTAGGGGGACCTAGGGGAGGTCCACGGGGGCAGGGGGGGCACCCCTTGCCCAATGCCAGGGGGCTCAGCCTTTCCCCATTATACATAGGTACAATGGGGCAAAGGGGGACAGGGACCCTGGCAGGGCATACCAGGCTCCCCCTGTGCCCCCCCAGCAGGGAGGGCATTGGTGTAGCCCTGGGGTAGCCCTAAGTCGACTTAGGGCTACCCCACGTCTACACTGGCTTAAGTCAACTTTAGGAAGTCGACTTAAGCACTAGGTCGAATTTCAGGGACATTTAATAAAGTCGACTTAATTTTAATTAAGTCGACTTTATTTTCCTTAAGTCAACTTAAGAAAACTGTAATATAGACGCAGGGTAAATTAAGTCGACTTAAGCAAGCTTAAGTCGACTTAATTTACCAGTGTAGACACAGCCAGTGAGACGTCTGAGTTGAAGATTATGTCTAGGTTATGGGTTTCAGTGACAGGCAGAATAGTGATATCACTCACTGTGATCAAGAAGAGTGTGTGTCTGGAGGGGAGAGATTAGAAGCAGGGCCATCCCTAGGGGGGAGTGGGGCCCAGGGCCAATTGGCCTGGGGGGGCCCCCATCCCACCAGGTCGGTTGCTCCGTCCCCAGGACCCCGGCAAGGGGAGGCCCTGCCACCAGCGGGAGCTGGCCCTGGCTGCAGCCCCAAGACTGTCGCAGGAGCTGGCCCTGGGGGAGCCGGCTGTGGCCAGGGACCCCAGCAGCCCCCTGCCAGGCTGCACTTTGGCCGGCCTCTAGGCCAGCCCTCCCCGCCCCCAGATGGGAGCAACAGGCCCAGGGGTGGGCTCCTGGCGGCGGCATGGCCTCGGTCCCTGGAGCCGGCTCCTGCCAAGACCCCAGGCTGCCGTCACCGGTGCCCCAGCCGGGGAGTGGGACCTGAGGCCGCAGCCGGCCCAGAGCCAGAGGCTGGGGGAAGACTCCTGCCTCACTGTGCCCCTCTGCCTTTGGCTCACTGCCAAAGGCAGTGGGGGCAGGGCGAAGCATGGCCATGGGTGGGGGTGGAGGGGCGGACAGCGTGGGGCCTACATAGCTGCGGGGCCCAGGGCGATCGCCCCGTTTGCCCCCCCAGAGGACAGCCCTCATTAGAAGCTCTGTTTTAGTATGAGCTGATGGCTAAACATTCATGAAGAGATTTCAGCCACAGGCTGAGAGTACTGTTTGGACAGAAGGAGACATATCTGGAGTACAGAAGGAGATCCATGAATCCTCAGAATAGAGAGAGTATCTCAATTTTTGTTTGCAGATGATATTTCCCAAAGAAAAGCTGTAGAAGGAGAGGAGAAAGGAACAGAGGACAGGGCCCAGTAGGACCTACTAGAAAATTGGAGGACAGTTGAGAAGGATCCAAAGAACATCTGACGCAGTTATTATGAAGATGGAAGGAGAACCAGTAGAAGACAGAGTTACAGAAGCTAAGGGAGGACAAAATTTTGAGAAGAGTATGGTCAATTGTATCAAACGTGGGTGAGGTGTCAAGAAGGATGAAGATGGAATATTTTTTCTGAGTTTTAGATTGTAAGAAGTCATTAGAGTCTTCACTGAGAGTGGTTTCAGTTGAATATCTGTGGCAGGAGCTGGATTGGAGAAGGTCTAGAATGGAATAGCAGGAGAGGAACTCTAAACAGTAATATAGATAGGACCAGGGCCCATCCAACCATATAGGTGAACTAGGTGGTCGCCTAGGGCGCCAGGCTTTAAGGGCCACTACATTAGATGGAAGAGAACTTTTTACTCTATTTAAAAATATATATTAATATGTTATCTTTTATAATGTGGGGGAGGGGCACCAAAATCATAGTTCATCTAGGGTGCCAAAAATCTTTGAGCTGGCCCTGCATAGGACATTCAATGAACCTAGAGATGAAAGGGAGAAGGGACATGAGGAGATAGTCACAGAGGCAAGTAGGATCAAGGGTTTTTTTTTCGTTTTTTTTAAGATGACAGAGACTAGCATTTTTGTATTGTAAGGGGAAAGAATAAGAGGAGAGTGGGAGCGTGAGGAGAAGAGTAAGGAAAGAGTTGAGAGTGGCTGCAAGGGAGCTCTGAAGATGGGATGGGGTCACTGGGCCAAGTGGATTGGTTAGAGGAGAAGGAGAGATGAGAAACTTCTTTGTCTGTGATCAGGGAAAAGCAGGAGAGGATTCCAGCGGGACAGGAAAGGTGAACTAACAGAGGGGGAAAGGTTACATTGAATTTTGACAGTTTTCTCTTGGAAGAAGCCAACAAGATCCTGTGCAGAGAGAGAGAAGTGGAGACAGGAGGAAGGGAGGGCATAAGGTATGAGTCAAAGTTGGTGAAAGGGCTGCTGGAATTGTGGGTGTGAGAGTCAATTAAATTGGAGAACTTAGCTACGATGAAGGCAAAACTGAAAGAAGAGAGAACGAATTTGTAACAGGTTCCAAAGGGGGAGCCGTGTTAGTCTAATTCAGCAAAACAAACAAGGAGTCCTGTGGCACTTTTAAAGACTAACAGATTTATTTATTGCATGAGCTTTTGTGGGAGAAAATCCCACTTCGTCAGATGCTCGAAGATGGGAAATGTACAAAATGGGAGTGTAAGTCATAGGATCAGGTTAGACTGTTACAGATTTGTAACAGAGGACGTCAGCCTGATCTGAGGATTCCCAACACAGATGCTCTGCTCTACCATAGCAGGAGGAAGCTGATATTGGGAGTGAGCCAGAGCTTGGAGCTGCAGGATTTACCTTGAGATGGGAGAAAGGGGCAAAAGAATGAAGGGTGAAGGCAGGGCCCTCCCTAGGGGGGGCTAACAGGGTGATTGCCCGGGGCCCGCAGTTACATGGGCTCCGCGCTGTCCCACTCCCAGCAGGGCAGTGCGGGGCCTGCACCACGGACCCCCATGGGCACACTCTTCCCTGCTCCCCACTGCCTTCGGCAGGGAGCCGAAGGCAGCAGGGTGGGCAGGGAGCACTAAGCCTGGCCCCTGGGCTAGCCCTCTCCGCCTCCGGGGCAGAGCAGGCAGGCCCACGGGTGGGGCAGGTGGCCAGGACCTGCCTCTGGGCTGGCCTGCCCCATGTGGCCAGGGCCAGCTCTCGCCGGCAGCGGCAGCGGCTTCGGGTCCCCAGCTGGGGCACCGGCTGCAGCCGCAGCAGCCTGGGGTCATGGCTGCGTCCGGCCTCCCGCACCGGCGGCCCCCCTTTCCAAGGCCAGGGCCAGAGCTGGCTCCCTGGGGGGGTGGAGCGGCCCGACTCTCCTCCAGCATGGGGGGGCGGGGCCCCGCCTAGGCCAGTTGGCCCTGGGCCCCGCTCCCCCCCACGGGACAGGGCTGGGTGAAGAAGAATGAGGAGTAAAGAGCATCAAAAATCATGTCTCAAGAAAGGAAAGAGAGGGTAGGGAGAAAAGGGCTGAAAGCTGACAAGAAATCATCACCAGAGAGGCCCTTGAAGTCACAGAAAGGTCAGGTGACTGAGCATGATGGGCATTGTTGAAGGAGACGGTCAGAGAGAGCGAACTCTGCAGTAGAGAGATCAGAGATAATATAATGATATAAAAAGGAGAAAAATACAACCGGATGGCTCTAAGCATCTATGAGAGTTCGTGTCTCTCACACTGGGAGAAGGCTCTGCAAAGAAAGAGATCCTGATGGAATTTATCGTAATGACTTAGTTAGGTTTTTTGGCTCCTTGCAGACCAGTATAGAGTGTACTAAAAGTATTTATAGTCATCAACAATATTGCACACTATCTGCTTTTTTTTCATTGCTGTAATACATTTCTCTGTTTGTCTTATCCCGATTGCTACTGCCAGTTCATTCTACCTGGGTTTTCTAGACATTATTCATCTCCTGCTATAAAAATCCAATTCTGTATTCATATTCCCTTACATGCAGCTTGCTTAGTAAGTGTTCTTCATTGTAGAGATATGCTGGATAAATAGAGAAATTGCACAATAGAGAGGTCTGGGTAATATCTTTATATGTGATTGTTGACATTTGACTTTCAAATACTACGAGTTCTTTTTGGAGAATAAGATTGGTTATTAGGATCCTTCACTCCCTAGTTTTATTCTTGGCTCTGCCACTGGCTTCCTCATTTGTAAAACGGGCAGCAGATGAATGCTTGAAAAATTATTTGAGATCCTATACATATACAAAGAATTATTGTATTAAGAGATTTAAAAGTACCAGTCTCCATTAAAGGTTCAAATCTCAGTTTGGTTTTCAGATTCAGGACAAAAATCTGTATGTGGATGGAAAAGTAGTTGCAAGGATGAAGCAGAATATGTTTCCCATTTAACAAAAGCAAAACAAAACAAACAAAAACAAAAACAAAAAAGTTGTACATTAAATGTTTCCAGACATTGCCCATTAAAAATCAGTGATGGGAAAACTTCTAACAAGTTTGCAGATTTTAAGGAAATGAACAAATGTTTGCAGGCATATCAAAGCTTTTCTGTAAATTCTGGGATGCATAGTAATTAGAACTAGTTGAAAACTTTCTAAGGGAATATTCTTTTTTTGGAAAATGATGATTTGCCAAAATTGAGTAATTCCAGGGAAATGTGCTGATTTTGACAAAATTTTAGCTTTTAAAATTGACAAAATTTTAACTTTTAAAATTGTTTTGAAACAAAGCACTTCTAAAAACATGCTGTTTCAACATTTTCAGAACAGAATGTTCTGATTTTTCATTTTGTAATGACTGCTTCTTTTGAAATGTATTGTATTTTATATATTTTTGGTAATAATAACAATAAAAAACATGTCACCATTGAATATGACTAGAAACTATGAGGAATATATTTTCCACACAGGCTGACCTTCAAAGAACTAAAACATAACACCTTTAGAAGCATTGGTACCTGGATTCTTTTCATTACACGGTAATTGCATTGCACAGCCTATTCAATAATGGTGTTCAGAAAATAAATAGTATTGGAATCTTTTTGAAACCACAATAATAACATTTATTTGGGAGGTCAGCCTATAATGGGATTTAATGGGAGGTCATCTTATATACTGCAAAACAGATACACATTTGTGTGTATCTCTGTAGTTAAACAGAAGATTTTTATGTGTGTGTATTTTGGATAAGCAGCACAGTTTTTCCTTTAGAATCAAGAATCATAGAGTACTTAGATAAGAGTAGAATAAGATTCAGCACAGTATTGTCTACAAACACTAAAGAAAGAATAGAATTCTGGGTTGTTTTATTCCCTTGCAAACATCTATTCTCCCTCTTACATCTGACAGAATTTGAAGTATGCAATATTGTTGTAGTCATCTTGGTCCCAGGATATTAGTGAGACACGGTGGGCTAGGTAATATTTCCAAGTATATATTCTCTTTCCTATCTGTGGTCATTTGATAAGTGTAAATCCCAAGGGAATCAAAGAGAGTTTTCTGGGCAGAAGAACTGCAGGATCAGACCCATGTGTGACTGTGCCTCTAATTTTAATGAGATCTGCCTGTATGCATCAAGAGAATAGGCACTGAACTATTTATGTTAGCAGGAAACATCTGCATGCCAGCATCACACAACACACTAAAGTTTGACAGTCCTTTCTGTTCATAACACCACTGTTACGCCATTGTTTTCTGTGAAATATTGATCTGTTTGGTCTGACCCATTTGCCAGAATTGGAACATGTTGGTTCTTGGCAGACTACCCTAAAACACAACACAGACAGTTTTCCTGAGACATGATTTTCTCACATAATAACACCATGTGAAAGAAACCTGGAATAATGCAAGGCTCCTGGCTGCTGCCTTGTGTACAATGAGATCTGTAGTGCTGCTATTATGGTTAATCCCTGGAGACTACTCGGTCTAAGAAAGCAGCATCAATGCTTTTATGTCATGTACTGATGGTTTTTTTCAGTTATTCTTGACCCTGTTGGCCTCACTTTTCTCTGTCCACTCTGTCCTCCCCTTCCCAAATGTCAAACTCAAAACATTTAGGCCCTGCCGCCTAGAGAACCCTTACACTGAAATGAGCACTTTTCAGGGTAAACCCATTGACTTCAAAGAGACTACTTATGTGCACTTACATGAGAGTAGCACATTAGAATGTGTCCAAATGACTACCCGTGACTAAGCTATCCATCACTCACTCGATTGATTATTGACTTTCTTTTACTTTCCCACGTTTAAAGCAGGTATCATTTATTTCCTTGATACAATATTATCTGTAGTCCATGAGTTTTCCTCTTCCTGCCCCATTGGAAGCCTGATTGTGTGAACTGCTGAATTCAGGGCTCTCGGGAAATATCATCAATGATTATCTATGAAAAATTCTATTAAGATCCTAAAAGTGGAGTGGATGGGCCTAATGCTGTTGGATCAAGAAAGATGAGAGATGCTGCAGCTCACGTTCTTCATCAGATGAGAGAACTTTAACACAACATCCCGGACAGAAGAGAGGTCCATTCTCAGGTTTAGGTGTTTATTTTTTTTATTTATAAATCATCCCTCTCAAGTGGATAGTAACTGAAAGCCTTTGCAGAAGGGGTGTGTGTAACCCCAGCTGTTATTTGGCACATCAGTCTACAATATACAGAGACACCCCTTGCTATTTTGTCCTGTGCTGTGCCAAGGGACCTCATCCTAAAATATTTTTTCTATGTCAATACTTCTAATCTTTTCCAGGATGCTGTTAAACTGCACACCATTCCCAGGTTTGCCTCATACCTTGAGCTTTATTTGAATATACTTTTCTAAGAATTAAACGTAGAGACGGTACTCACCTCTTGCTATATTAAGATGATGAAATGTATTATGAAAAACAAATCCTTACTTACCTTGGAGATGGACCCTTCCTGCAATAAATCCTCTGTGTGACACAAAGCAGTGATGAATATCGCAACTGCAGCCCTGGCTTCTATAATGCCACAGGGCAGCAATGAAATCCATCCCTCAGTACTTTTTATTTGAAGTGGGGGTAACATAAATCCTTCATCGTATCAAGGCTATTTTGAACAGAACTGGTAGGGAGATAAGATCAGTCTCATTTAATGAACTTTGCAGCCCCCTGCCTGAGATGACCATGAAACACAACCGCCTTGAGAGCACACATCCCTCCCACACTGGCAGATACCAGAGAGAGCATGATCTGGCAGGAGCAAGGAATTGCTCTCTAAAATACACACTAGTATTATCTATTTTCATATTTGTGGAGCTTGAAAAATTCCACACAGCCATCTTGGCTGGAATGGTGGCTGGAATGGTGTGACAAATCACACTTGGTTTTGAGTTAGAGGGTGACTTGTAGAAATGTGCTGTTCTTTTGAGCTGCTGATCTCAGGATGTGTGCTTGATTATGACACATCACATATTCTGTTCTCTCAAGATGATGGTCGCAGGAATTGTCTGCTTAGTTAATGTTAGCTGACAAAAGGTATTAAGCTGGTACTAGTTTCACCGTTTGGAGCTGTTATAACTCTATTATAGATGATCACTTGAGTCATTACATTTCATTTTCAGAGAAAATATTTCATACATTTGTTTGATGACAGATGTAGACCCTAATCTCAGTTTTCATTAAATCCTTCTATACTGCTAATATACCATATGTGACACTTAGTTTAAGTGGTATTTATAACACCACTGATTACTTTAATCTTCCTTTGCTGTCATTTTTCAAATTCCAAATAGCTAAAGCCACAGGCAGTGCTTTTAGGCCTCTGCTTTTGTAGTTCAGATTTAAAAGGTTTTTACAGTAGGTAGCCTTACAGCCAAATTCCATAAATATAAAAAAGTTCATCAAAACCCTCATTGCTGTAACCCTTTGCTATAGAGGAGCATTTCAATGTATGTCAAATAGACTATTCTGTTAAAATTTTAAAGCAGTTTTTAAATTTGTTTTTTTTCTTTAAAATACAGGCCCTTTAAAGTCTCATTCCCCCATACTGTTATGTAAAGCCATAGAGATCTAGTCAGTGTGTGTTTGTGCACCTGTGTGTATAGTAATGCCCATGAAAGTGAGCTGTAAACAGCCAAGTTACTATAAGATGCAAGTCCAGGATCCTGCAAAAATGCATGTGTTTAAAGTTAAGCACATATTTAAGTACTTATGGGATCAGGCCTAGCTCAGTAAAGCTGATCTGACAGTACTGTTTCTTTTCAGACAATAGTAACATCTTTGGAAATCACAAACCAGTATTACACACACATACTCTACCTCGGTGTGTATTGTAATATTCTAACCAGATGCAAGATTACTGTTACTCATTTTTTCTGTGATTGATCTTATTTACATTTACACACACACACAAAAAACCCCTTACAGCTGGTTTACCTGAATCTGTTTTAAAACTACTTGAGTGGCAGTGTACACAAGACACTGGTGGCAGTATTTAGAAAGGGTTGGATTCTCTTTTACCTTGCCTGTAGTGTAGACAGAGTCTTACATGTGATGAGAATTATTTCGGCTGGATCAGAACTCCAGTCTTCGTTCACTCCATTAGTAAAGCTCCATGATGCAGCTTACCATAAACTGCTAATATGTTGCTACTCTTCTGTGGCTCAGAATTATACTATAAACACCTGCTTAGTGCCATTAACATGGTACTCTGTAGAATCCACAAAATGTTTGACTACAAAGACCAAATCTCTGGGGAGGCTGAGGTTTTATTTATCTGTAGCTATCAAATTCTGCCTCCGTGTTCAGAGCACGTACTGCCACTTATGTAGGAGGGTTGTGGAAGTTAAAGATACAATGTTTAAGTTGTCTCCCACAAAGTAGTTGCAGATCAGAACCTTTGTTTCCCATCTGACCACCTTTTTCCATTAAGTTTTAGTGTGTGTTTGCTGGAGATTTCATGGACCCAACATAAAAGGACGAGGAGGAGGCAAAAAGGAACAGACTGTATGAAACTAAGAGAGGAGCAAATTTCTCATATATTCTTTTCTCTAAATGCTATATCTAGTAAAAATACTTGAAGGTGTTTCTGGATGTGTACGTTTTTCAAGACCATTGCTTCTGCCACAGTAGGAGTGTAAAGGAACCACATTCTTCATTCACCATTTATTTAGTTTTTGGAATCTACATCATTCTTTTTCTGCTTCCTCTTGGCTGATTTTTTAATAGGGTGACTTCCTCATCAGTTTCGGGGCAGCAGCATCCACCAATTGTTCTTTGGATTCTTCCCACACCTCCTGACCTCTAGAATGAAGCTATCAACCAGAGAGGTGCTGAAAGTCAGATTAGGTTATGTACCTTTCAAGAAAGTGAGGTGCCTCACCTGTTTAGTCACTTTTGTAAATCCCACTAGTTATCTAAGTACATTTGCAAATTTGGCCTTGCAATTTGGTCTTCAGGCTAAAGACTGTCTAACTGCTCATCTGAGAGAGGACCTACCCCATATGAGGACATCAGCAAAGGGACTCCCTGAGGATGTGGAGTGAAACCCCCCAAAGTCATCCATATGAAGCTATTTATTACACTTCTGGGTGGAGTCAGAAGGCCAGACCAATAGGAAACTTGGTTTTTAAAAAAGAAAATGAACAACTGAAAAAATGAGGATTAAGTTGGATTTCATCTTTCTTTAGTGAATGCCAGCACTTCACACCAAAATACTTCATAATTTGGTAAGATTTTAAATCTAAATGCATTATAGATGGTAGATGGATCACATCTTCCAGAGATAAACTATGGGTGCCATGTCACACATTACTTTTTTCTTTTTAATACATTTTACAGAGAAATCCGAAGGTCAGTAAGGCAGCAGATTGGCGACTCAAGATGTTTTATTAGCTGACTGCAACTTCTTATTGACACCAGCTATATGACATATGAAACATTTATAGAGGTCATTTAGTGTTTATTGCAGTCATAATACTGCTTCTGTGACACAGACTGGTAAAATTAGATACAGAAGGCCCGTTCTGTTGTTATGCTGGCACCTTGCAGCAACACTGTGGTTAGGTGTCTGACGCCTGAAGCATTTACATTATTAATCCCATTTCCCAGGAGTTTATAACTTTCAGCTGTTTTCATTGCAATTGGCTAAAATTTAACACAGAGAGCTGGATTCACAGACTCTGTTTTATGTAATTTATGTGTCTCTTAGTTAGTCTGGCATCTTGAACTCCTGGGGAGAATTACGCTATGAAAGGAGGGCAAAAACATCAATATCACCTGTCCTCAGGGTTTCCACCAGATAGAAGCAGTTTTAATGTCTGTGCATCAGTTTCTGTAAGATCCTTGCCATCAGAGGCTTCCAGAGGGATGCACTGAACCAGTGCTTCTCTTTGCCATGATGTCTGTTTCTGCTTCACAATCTCTAGTGCCAGATACTCCGTGACGTTACTAGGGATTTTGCTATTGCTGTTGATTTTTTTTATGGAAGGTGCTCAAATACTGTGATGATGGGTGAGCAGTATAAAACCTGAGGGATAGGCAGCCTGTTAGCATGATTTTTCATGTCATTTCTGACACATGTTAACTGCACAGTCCCTCTCTATTTGTGAAAGAGTGTCAGTGTGTATCATTTTTCTTAATTGAAAACCAAGATTTCACTGGAGATTGGCTGACAAAGTCCTGGTTTGGGGAAGAAATAAGTATAAATCATCACTGTGCTTTGCTTTTGAAAGGCAAAAGCCCTTGGTTATGGAATCTCTGGGCCCAATTCTTAAGGGTGGTATTCAGGTGGCCATTGCTGCTTAATCTCTAATGGAACTAGTATTTAGGCCTACGATTAAAATCTGGATAATTGAGCATTTTGACCAGCCCCAGGAAGTTCACCCCAATTCAGTGGGGATCCCTTACCATAGAGGCTTTTTACACACTGCTGCTGGCATAAGCGAAAGGGAGACATGGCTGGGATTTTCCAAAGGTGCACTGATTCTGGGCTGCAGTTTTGGCTGACTGGAATCATTTGCAGTTGACATAATTCAGAGCAGCCTAAACTGTTTTACTGGTGGACAGAACTCACCAAGTAGACTCGGGATGAGAGGAGGTTAATGCCACCTTTGCACTTCTCATACGCTTCTCCAGACTTAACATTATATGAAGTTCAGCTGGATACTTGGATCTGACTCACTGTGCCTCTAAATCAAAATGGGCTAACTCAGGGACAGATAAACATGATTTTAAATCCTACATGAATCTAGCAATAAAAAGAGATGTAGAATGTGAATGGCTTTTATCAACATGTTGTCACTGTAAACAATGAGATAGAAACTGACCATAAAGCCTTAGAAGCTGTCCTTAAAAGAGCCTTTGAATGGAGCAGCCCTCCGAATACAAAGATTGTTGTTGAGATTACAAAAGATACCAGACATGTTTAAAGTAAAACCTTAGCTGAAACAGATTAAGATCGCATATTTACCAGAAAACCAAGAGTCTCCTGGAACATTCTACAGAAGCATAATGGACATGCACATGAAAAAACCACTATAAATTCCAGTAGATCAAACTCCAGGAACTGATGCATGGATTGTTTTGAGGATGCAGAACTGCAAGTCCTGAAACATGATCCTTGGGAGATGGACAGAGGCAATGAGATAAAGCTCATTCCTAGCTCATCTTTCTTTTTCCTGTGTGGGTGGAGGAGGTTAGTGAAAGTTAGTGAGATGGGAAGTTAGTGAGATGGGCTGACATTTTCAAAGTTGTGTGTCTTGACTCCAGTGGGTGTGCAGTAAAACTGGTCAAGTATTTTCCAATGGAAGGCTTTTCTATTGGAAAAAGCCATTTTGTTAATGAAAAGTTCCATGGGAAATGTGTCACATTTGACAGTTTTGTTTTAAAAAAAGAAGGAAACAGACCATTTCAATGAGGTTAAAAAAGCTTGATTTTGACTTTTTGGAACTGAATTTTTGTTTGTTCATTTTTAAAATGAGTTTTCATTTTTAAATTGATACTATAATTTTGGAAAAAGCCAGCAATGACATTGGAATATTTTGACTGATTCAAATTTTTTTTCCAAATTTTTATTTTGTGTGAAATTTTGACACTTTTTAGTTTTTGTGCTGATCACCTTAGGACAATCAGGCTACTTCCATAAATTAAATGTGGATTTTAGTGATTAAAAGTAAATTGGGAATTTTGACCATATTTTTTTTTGAGAGAACCTCAGTGATTTCAAACACTGTAAAGAAGGAAATGGTATGTTGCATGTGCCAAGGACATTTTTATATAAAAGAGCCAGAGAAGTCCTTTGCTGGCCTGGTTCATACACATTTTGCTGATATGGTTTTGAAATGTTTAATGTGTCAATGTAGCCATCATAAGAGTCATTACATCCTTATCAAGTACCAGTTAAACCTTCACAAATCCATCCACTGACCTTTATTTGAAGGTAAAAACTCCTTAGAGTATTTGATCTATGTTTTGTCTACTTAGAGTTGCATCCTCTACAAAATAACTTTAGTTTTTATTCTTCTCAAATCTATCTTCACAAGAATAGGAATCCAAGATCAAGGAGTTTCTGATAATGATCTACAGTACAATAGCATTCCCAGAGCATAGTTTTGGGAGGTAGTTTTCATTCCTGTTGAGTGTGCTCTCCTGTTGTGTTCCACAGAGTCCATGTTGTCTTTTTCTCTTGTTAATGTATGTACAGGGCTGTTGGAAGGGTTAGTGAGGGAAAAATGGTCTGCAATGTCTTCATTACATTGACATTGATACCCAGTTGTCTGATATAATCTAGTTATTGCAGCTGAGCACTTTTCCTCTGGTAGAGATTAAGGCCTAAATTAGGGCAAACTGGTTGAAGCTCACAATCTCGATATGAAGAAAGTAATATTAATTGATTCAGGGAATCAACCAGGACACATGGCAAGGTTTCTGTCTTCTTTGACAGAGCAGGCAAACCTGTGTTCTGTTACTTACATTTATAATTTGTGCTGCAGTACAAGCCACACTGTGTTACATCTTAAATCTAATCCGAAAGAAGGATGTGTCTCTTGTTCAGTTGTGTTTCCTATTAGATGGATATGATACGAGGGGTCTGCAGGGTATATTGGTTACCTTTTTGTTTCTGAATGCACTTTGAATGGTAAATTCTGATCTTTCAAACTTTGAGCCTACTTCTACACTGCCTTGCAGTTCAGACTGTGGGGGTACAAATAGCAGCCCGCACCAAAGTGCTGCACTGTAATGCTCCCATGTAAATATGGCAGGCAGAAACTAAAAGGTTCCTAGTTTGCATTAATGAAGTCCTCTTCAGACGTTGTTACGTTTATGCAGAGGACTCCATTAATGCAAACTAGAAACCTTTATGTGTGCACCTGCCGCATCCACACAAGGTTACCATCATAGAACTGTAATGAACCATGAGAGGTCACTGAGTCCAGTCCCCTTTACTCATGGCAGGATCAAGTACCATAGAATCATAGAATCATAGGGTTGGAAGGGACCTCATGAGGTCATCTAGTCCAACCCCCTGCTAAAAGCAGGACCACTCCCCCTAAATTACCCAGCCAGGGTTTTGTCTAACTGGACCTTAAATATCTCCAAAGACGGAGATTCCACCACCTCCCTAGGTAACCCATTCCAATGCTTCACCACCCTCCTAGTGAGAAAGTGTTTCCTAATATCCAACCTCGACCTCCCCAGCTGTAATTTGAAACCATTGTTCCTTGTTCTGTCCTCTGTTACCACCGAGAACAGCCTAGCTCCCTCCTCTTTGGAGCACCCCTTCAAATAGTTGAAGGTTGCTATCAAATCCCCCCTCAGCCTTCTCTTCTGCAGACTAAATAAGCCTACTTCCTTCAGTCTCTCCTCATAAGTCATGTGCCCCAGCCCCCTAATCATTTTCGTTGCCCTCCGCTGGACTCTTTCTAATTTGTCCACATCCTTTTCGTAGTGGGGAGCCCAAAACTGGACACAGTAATCCAGATGCGGCCTCACCAGTGCCGAATAGAGGGGAATTATCACATCCCTCGATCTGCTGGCAACACTCCTAGACCATCCCTGATAGGTTTTAATTTGCTCTTTAAAATTTCTAATGATGGAGATTCCACAGCCTGCCTAGGCAACTTATTCCAGTAGTTAATCACCCTGACAGTTAAGAATTTTTTTCCTAATGTCCAACCTAAACCTCCCTTGCTGTAATTTAAGCCCATTGTTTCTTGTCCTATCATCGGCGGTTAAGAAGAACAATTTTTCCCCTTCCTCCCCCTAAGAACCTTTTTGGTACTAGAAAACTGTTATCATGTCCCCTCTCAGTCTCCTCTTTTCCAGACTAAACAAACCTAGCTCTTTCAGTCTTCCCTCATAAGTCAAGTAATAATAATTTCTTGAATAATTACTTAAATAATTCTTGTTGCTCTTCTCTGGACTTTCTCCAATTTGTCCACATCTTTCCTGAAATGAGGCGCCCATTTGGACACAATACTCCAGTTGAGACCTAATCAGGGCAGAGTAGAGTGGAAGAATTACTTCTCTCGTCTTGCAATACTCCTGTTAAAACATCCCAGAATGGTGTTTGCTTTTTTTGCAACAGTGTTACACTGTTGACTCATATTTAGCTTGTGATCCACTATGACAAGGCAGTAGTTTGGTGTGCATTGCTATTCACACTTCCAGAGTCTGAACTGTGGGGCAGCATAGACAAGCCTTAATTCACCTGACCTACTTGCCTAAGAGAGACAACACGGCTACCCCTTTGGAATTTGCCTAAGAGAGGCTTCCTTACTGTGTGAAACTAGATGAAGTGGGATTTTCTCCCACGAAAGCTCATGCGATAAATAAATCTGTTAGTCTTTAAAAGTGCCACAGGACTCTGTTGTTTTTCTACAATAGACTAACACGGCTACCCCTTTGAAAATAGATCTCTTGTGTTCAGTTTGAGTTTTAGCCTCTTGGCTTAGCAGGGTGGGAAGCAGCCAGCAGGACATTCTTTGTGAGAGGCCTTTGACTTTGGAATTTAATCCGCCTCACTTGGTCCAAAATATACTGAACCTGCTGCTCTCCAGGCCATGCTGCAAAACCCATCTGTTTTCGGGGGTATTAGTTCCAGTAGTGCTGAACACCTACAACTCCCACTGAATGGTAAGGAGTGTTACTAGCTCTCACCAAGATGAAAAACCACACTGAGCCATATTTTATTATGTGAGTGCAAGAGCTCCCCCTAGTGTGCCAGTGTTACCTGTGTAATAGAAATATTTCCAGCAAAAAAGTCCCAAATGGCCAAATGGCAGCCTTCTTTGATACAATCCCATGAGTTTAAAACATAACTTGAGACTCTTCTGGTAATATTGAAAAGGCTGTTCAGTCGCCTTTATCTCCGGTACCCAATTTCATTGTCCATGATGTTGTCCAGGCAGTAAAGACACTCTCTTAACCCCTGCTACAAAAATAGACCTTGTTGATATTTAGCTTCCACAGCCAATCTTAAGCGGGCCTTAAAATTGTTTCTAAATCAGGGTTTTTACAAGACCTTAAAATCAGTTGCCCACTTACTCTCTTCGAGAGGTGTTTGGTGGATTGGGTCCATCTTCATCCTACCCAAGTCATCTCAGATATGCTTTCAGAAAACAGGCCCTTGCTTACTGTCCATATTCACCACCCCCTCTTTGTTTTGGTTTCTGCCCATTAGTAGTTGAAGGGGTTATTCATTCATGGCTCTGTACCTGAAAGGCAGGTAGTACAATCTCTAGTGCCCTGGGGGTAGAGAAAGCTTGAACCTATAACCCTAAGCATACACAGGGCCAGCCTTAGTGAAAATGGGGCCATCAGTGGGGAGGGGGAGGGTGGAGGCGTGGAGCTTTCTGCAGCTGGAGGAGGTTCCCAGAAGGGTGCCCGACCCCTCCCTGGGAGCAGCTCGTGCAGGGGAAGAGCAAGTCCCATCATTCACCAGCGCAGCTGGGGGTAGCCGTTGGAGCCCATCACATGATGGGAGCCCCAGCCAGTATCCCCTGACCTGCCCCTCCCTGGTTTGAGGTTCAGAATTCAAGTGTTAAAGGGGGCTTGGACTGACTCTGTTGGGTTGGAGGGCGAGGTTGACCCAAGTGGCCCCTGACCATGGTGCCCTGGGGTGGTTGTCCATGTCACCCAGTCAGTGGGTTTCTCAAGCTATTTGGTTTAGAACAGTGAGATTAAAGGTGATTATTTCTCTTTCTGTAGCAGTTGTCACACAATTGCAAATAAACACTCCTATTCCCTGCAGAGAGTATATTCACGGTTATTCTCTGCCAGATTGATTTTAATGCATAAAGGAATGGTGCTATGTAAAACTCTTGGAAAAATACTGAACTATTATCCATCACTTGTTCATTGTGATAGTTTGTCTGTAATCTTGTTTTTATCTGTAATCTGGTGCATACTTATTTTAACGAGCCAAAGATTTTTCTATTCTTAATTGCTTAAGAGAGAATCTCTCTCATCTGATCCTATAGTAAACATAAGAGGAGTAATTTTTGCTAAGCATTGACAATATGTTCAGCTTTGGTAAACATAGGGAGAAATATGGTTCATAGCCTGTGGAGCACATGATACATCTTTTTGTGATTGCATTCAGAGAACACACTGCTTTTATTCAAATGCTTGGCTATGATGTGCTTTACATGCATCAATTTAGTAGTAACATTAGATTCTGTTCGTCACTTATTATTATTAAATTTACTTTTGCATTTTTATCTAACTGGAAGATTAGGAATAAGGCTGGCTAGAAAACAACAATTCTGCATCGTGAAAAATTGGGGTTTTGATGTTTGTTTTCATTCCAATGTGGCACAAAACTGAGATCTTTCAAAAAATGTTCATGCAAAAACACAAGAAAGAGACATAGAGACTTGAACATCGATTTCCCACATCCCAAGAGAATGCTGACTTACCAAGTTATTGACTGTTCTGCTGCTTTCTCTTTTTCTCGCTCGCCCCCACGCCCCGCATCCCCCATTTCCCCAATCATGGTGACCTTGAGAAAAATTCCTGATGAAATTTTTGCGAAAACCAATATAGTCAAAACTGAAGTTTCATATCTTTTGATTGGAAACAAGTTTAATCAAACATTTTTAGATCAGCTGTCATTGGATCTATTAACTTTCAGTGATGCCACCTAGTGGTCAGGTGCACTATCCCCAGGACACCTTTTCTATTCTCATATGCACATATGGTGAAAATTTGAGATAGTCTGTCTACAAAACCAACAGCCCTGATTAACATGATCCAAGTAACAGCATGCATGTTTTCAGGCAGCATTTATTTTCATTTGCACTTTTTGATAGTTGCTTTATAAATAGACAGAAAAAGCACATTTGATGGAAATTATCAACTCGTCAGGGCAGCCCCTGTCTCCTGCTAGGCCCTATCAATACACAGTCTGAGCTGGGGCCTGTAGGCATTTCTGTGATGTTGTATGGTGTTCATGATCATGCTTTTAACCAAAATCTTTGCAATAAAATGATAGGCTGCTTTGTACATTACCTATAAATCCTTGTTTTATTTCTCTGGCCTTCTCCTATTTCAGTTGTAGCACTTTCAGCAACTGTTCCTTCAACGTCTGCTCCAGAATTGCCTTTTTATATGGAACTGTGACAGCTCATTGGCTTGATATATTTTTGCTCTATGCTCCCCTGGGAGCTCTAATTCTGCCAGTGGCTTCTTGGCAAATATTATGATCCAAAACTGTTAACATCATGGATGAATTCAATTCTCATACATCAGGGCCACCCCCAATGACATGCATGCTCTCAGTTTTGGCCCTCAGTGCTCTCTTGTGCACTAGTGAATCTGAGTTTTGTGGGCAAATGAGGGTAGACATGGCACTGCACATTCACTGAAATCAAAGGACGGAGAATTAAACTTTAATGTTCTACCCAAAAGCATCAATTTCTTCTCCTTGGTATCTTAATAATTGTAGCTGCCCCTTTTTTGTGAGAGGGAATTCAAAAGAATCTCTATGGGTCTAACTTTCACCAGCTTTACATCTTTGTTACCTCCAATGACTTCATCAGAGATACTCTTGATTTAGGCCCTGACCCTGCAATGAGAGATTCCTGACTCAGATGGAACTTCACTGGGACTTGGTGTAGGGGTCCTGCCATGTGATTTCACCTCACAGTGGTGTAAAAGGAGATTTGGGTCCTCTGGCAGGCAGGTGTAATTCCCATTAAGGCCAATTTCGCTGAGAGCAGATTCACAGAGTTTAAGACAGAAGGAACCACTGGGATAATCTGGTCTGACTTCCCGCATATCACAGGCTATAGAACATCAACTAGTGATTCCTAGAGCTGGAATGTTGTTCTCTTGGAGAATGCTGATTTGGGAAAAATCAAAACATTTTTGTGGAAATTGTTTTAGATTTTGATGAAAATGGGACAGAAGCCAGGCAGGCTTTCCAACCCTGCCGGGTTTCTTGTCCCCTGCTCATTGGCAGCCCATTTGGTGGGGTGATGAGGAGCCTGGGCGTCCACGTAGCTAGTTCTTTGGCAGCCTGCCAAATGGGCTGATGGAGAACTGAGTGCCTGGAAGCCCCAACTTCTGAGCTTTTCCTTAGCTTTTCTGCAGAGCTGCTGCAGCAGCAGGGCTCCCAGCTCAGTCAGGGCTTGCAGACTTGAGCTCCCCTACAGATTGCGAGCTCCCAGGTTCATGGCTACTCAGAAGTCCAGGCTCCCAGGATCCTTGTTTCAGGTGGACAGCCCCTCAATGAGTTACCTCAGGGCATCTGTGGCTCTATGGCAGTCTCCCAGGTGGACTTCCCCAGATCTGGGGCTCCATTCCTTTTTGCAGAGAATTTCAAAATATTGAAAACCTCTGTGAAACAAAACTGCCTTTCTTCACAAAACTTTCTTCTGCATCAACCTTATAACATCTGTCTGAGCAAGAGAATCACTTTTAGAAAGATATCTTCATTTAAAGATTTCAAATGATGGAGAAGCTTCCACATCCTTTGGTAAGTTGTTCCAATCGTTAATTATCTTCACTGTTAAAAATTAGTGTAATTCTAGTCTGATTTTTGACTAACTTCAGCTTCTAGCTGTTCAATCGTCTTTCTTCTTCTGCTAGGTTTAAATCTCTTTCCCATGTAGGTAGCTGTAGATTGCAATCAATTCATCTCTTAACCTGCTAGGATAAAATAAATAGGCTGAGCTTCTTACGTCTCATAATATAAGGCATGTTTTTCAGACCTTGAGTCATTCTCGTAGCTCTTTTTTCCTGAACCTTTTCCAATTTTTCAACATCCTTGTTGAAGCCTGGGACCAGAACTGGACAGAGTATTTGAGGAATACGATGTTATATCACACCCCACCACACTCCTATCTGATATTCTCATATTTACACCAGAATTTGCATTTGTCCATTTATCTTCAGCACTGCACTGGTACCTTTTGTTCACATGGTTATCTGCCATTACCTACTGGCACATTTCAGTATCACTGCGTTCCAGGATACTTGTAAGTGTGATCTATGTTCTCTATTCCTATTTCCACAGTTTAAGTTCTTAATATTACCAATATGTTCACAACTCCCTATTAACTCAGTGGGTGTGTTTTCCTATTAAGTGTAGTTGAATTGGCATGTATTCGAGCATAAATATCCTATTGTATTGCATTTGCTTTGTGGATTTTAATCGGCATTTGGGATACAATATTATCATCACGCACGACAAGCATATCCATAAATGTGCTTGACTGAAAGGAGGACATGGTATGGCATTTTACTGCGTTAGCCTTTTCTGCATTTCATTACTCTCCTGGAAATATTGCAATGCGCAGTGCCTTGGTGCTGGATGGATTTTTTTCTCAAAGGTGTCATCTGTACCTCCACACACAAATAATGAAATGTCTACAGTCTCCTCTCAGTCCCTCTCCTCTTCACTTTTCTTCATAATTGCTGTGTCCAGCCAGCTTCTCAATTTGTTTTTACTACTCCTCTGTGACGGATGCAGCTATTAAAAGGGACATGTTAAAAATCTAGTCAGGGTGCTTTTTTTGCCTGTAGTTCCCGTCAGCTGCAGAAATTGTCTTGAAGTGGTGAGGGTAAATTCCCAAGGTGACCTACCATAAATGGCAATCAAAGTTAAGTATCAGCATGTATTGTTCTTATTGGGGTGTGATGGTGACATGATCTTGGAAATGAATAGAGCTCTGTGTCCCTGGGCAATATTCCTATGTCACGTCACTAAATTTAGCCCATGCAGTTTTTGCTGCATATCAGTTACTCTGAAATCACTCATACAAACATTTTAAACAAAGGAAGCTATGGCAAGGTAATTATTGAATGGCAGCTCTGTGTTAAACGGAGGATGCACAGCATCTTAAGTATTTATAAAATGCGGTATATTGTTGTGTGTATCAGTCATTCATAGGAAAGAGTCCAACTAGGAAAGTACTTGAGAACAGAGTGGAATTATTATTTGACTGGCTCTTAATTCCATGCTGACTCTGAAAACTATCAAGATTAATGGAGATTGGATTTATAGCGGGGATGGAAAATACATTTTTTAGATGTTCAGCACATGCCACTATTCCATGCTTCCTAATCTCTGGAGGAATTTTAGGCGAGAAAGCAGAGAATAATACTTCCCTGAATGTGTGAATAAGATTAGTGAGTCAAACCACCCTAGAGAGCTATTCTACCCCGCAGTACTTGAGTTTCTTTAGTGTCCACCTTCTAGGTTCCAGTGGCCTAGATCCTAAAATATTTCTGACCAAAGCAAGAATCAAAAACTCTTCTCCTCATACCCAGGAGATTATTTTATGCCAAATTCAGTTCTCTTTCCGTTCTACCTGGAAGTGGATTTTAATATTGCTTGCTATAGTTGGTTCTTTCTTTTGCATATTATCTGTCAATAATTACTGGTATCATATGGATTTTAAAGAAGAAATTCAATTGTTTTTAGAGGGCAATCTCCTTACTGAGGGTGTGAAACAGGAACAGATGTTCTGTAAGAAGCCTTTGAAGATTTCATATACTTGAAATTATTTGTTGTTAGTATATGTATTTAGCACTGTGGAAGACACAAAAATGATGAATGTTTAATTCTTCCTAGAGGTCCCCTTTATAATGCTTAGTCACACAGCTAGTCAAGCAGTACTATGGTATTCAATAGCATCAATAAAGCAAGTACTTCAAGCTTAATATTGGGACCAAAGTTACTGAATCTAAATTCTTCCAGTGCCATCAGTTGACTAAGGCACAAATAAGACTCCACTATCCCCAGTGCTTCCAACTCTCATGATTTTTTCATGAGTCTCGTGATAATTATTGTTTTCCTTAAAGTTCCAGCTCCTGGAGTCAAGTGGCTATGTGATGATTTCAGCCTTCATTCT
This sequence comes from Pelusios castaneus, assembly GCA_007922175.1. Lineage (NCBI taxonomy): Eukaryota > Metazoa > Chordata > Testudines > Pelomedusidae > Pelusios > Pelusios castaneus. The sequence continues at coordinate 7,060,819 of ML685776.1, read as the reverse complement.
TAAAGAAAAGGTAAGTATCTAGTCTTTGTAGCTGTGGAGAAAGCTTCAAAATGTGATGCCAGTGCACCCTAACGGCTCAAAAAGCAGAAGGCAAATAAAAATCTATAATTTTTATATAACCTCATGATTTAAAAAACCAATCTCATGGTTTTTGGTGAGCTTGACTCATGATTGTTGAACATCTGGGGTTGGCAATACTGCATCCCCATCTATACCGGGCTATTCTTTGCAATTCGTCTATCTTGTTAAGTCCCATACATTTTCCTTAACTAAGAAGCTCTGACAGAGGGTTTTTTTTGGTTGGCTTCCTTTACATATTGTTCAATGGCACACCTTCCATGGCAAATACTAACTTCATTCTTGACACATATCCCAGATATTTCATCTTCTTTGTTTGGATAAGTTTTTGGACATAGTGAGTTGTTAAATTTTGTGATGAATCTTGGCATTTGTTATAAATTCATTCCATTTATTACTTATTATTTTTCTAATGCACTTGCCTTTGAAGGCATTTGGATATCTGTGTGTATCTTGGTGGATTTCTATGTTTCACATCCATATAGTAAGGTGGAAATAATATTTGAGCTAGAGATTCAGAGGTTTGTCTTTAAGTTATACACACTTTTCAATGACCAAGTCTTGTTTAAGCTGGAGAATGCAACTGCTAATGCACTACCAGTATGTATCTAAAGAGAGATGCTAGATCTAGTAGGCATAAAGCAGTCTGAGTTTATTCTAATAGTATATGATGGTCCTCAAATCATATCAGGATCACCCTTATAGAAATGTCAGTCAATGGAAAGGCCAGTCCAGAAGTTTTCATAACTAAGGTATCTTTAGCTTCATTATTAGGCAGAGAAGCATGCAGTGAACTCAACCCAATGTGAATGGAAACTATACACATTGATAAACAGGGAGTCCTGTGGCACTTTTAAAGAGTAACAATTTTATTTAATTTATTCATGCGATAAATAAATTTGTTAGTCTTTAAAAGTGTCACAGGACTCCTTGTTTGTTTTGCTGAACTAGACTAACATGGCTGCCCCTCTGGAACTTACATGCACTAATGACCCTTCTACAGAAGAATGAATTGCATAACATGCAGAACTATTCAATGTGCTAGGACAGTTTTATGGAGTGTGTATGTGCATACATGCATGTGTGCACACACACACTAATTATTCTATATATTGATCTGTGTGTTACAATACATGGGTGCAGAAATATACCATTTGCTTCATATTACAGACTCAAACAAGCACTCAGACATCTGAAAACAGTGGGTGTAATAACAAACATAGACATATCCACAGCAATGATTAACAGCTTAGTTAAGCAAGGAAAATAATTTAAGCTTAATGCATCTGGATCCTAGATATCTTAACTAGAGGGGGACGGAAAAGGGGTTATAGGATGCGTGTTTGTGTGTGTGTGGCTTCTGATATCAAAAGATGTTCAGTGTTGACTAGATGGAAAAAGCTTCCTCACAATCCTCAAGGAGAATGAAAGATATTGGGAAATCAGACTCTACAAGGAGCTGACTGAACTGTGTACCTTTAACATAATGGGCAGATACAAATTCTTCCCTTTACCCTCAGTAATAAAGTCAGTTAGAGAGCCTGTTAGTGGAGACACAGAGGTGTCAACATCATATGGATGACATGATTATAATCTCCTCTACACAGGAGGGGTGGGGGGAAACAGATTCTAAGGGCAATAGAGAAGCACAAGTATTAAATCTGATGATATTTCCAGTGATGATATTTCCAGTGATGCTTTTACATACTTTGGAGGGGAGGCCTAGTCCCGATGTCCTCTATACATGAGCCACCATTGGTTTTCACCTCAGAATATCCAGTTCATGGAGAGGGAAGTTAAACTGTTCAAAAGCCTTGGCTCACTAAATCTATAGAATCACTGCAGCGGTCTTTAAGAGGCAGCAAGTTAAAAAATAGGTTGGAGCAAGCCTTTGAGAGTTTAGGGCTTATATGGTAGGACATGTCATGGGTTAAGTAGAGTGACAATTCTGAAGAGGCAAGGAACAAAACAAACATAAACCCAAACCGTACAAAGGCAGGTGATTTTTTTTTTTCAAAGTAACAACGATGCTACATCTCAGATAATTGTGCCTCGTGGTATATTTCCATAATGAATGTTTTCATGTCTTTACCAATTTTTTGCTGTAAGGAACAGCATGAACAACACCGAATGGAGAGGAGGAAAAAATAGAGGACAGGTTGTGCCATTTGTTTTAGTTTTGAGGTAAACTGTGAGGAGTGAGAAGTCTAATGGCTTCGAGAAGTGTGAAGCATTTGATAAATATTTCCCTTTGACAGTTTCCCTCCTTCCCAAACATGGCCACATGTAGGAAGGGCACATGCATGAACTTGTGGCACCAGATGTCTAGTTTGCTAGCGCATGCTATGTTTGACTGAGTGACCTATAAAAAGAGTTAGCATGATGCTGTAGAGTACACTTCAGTGTTTGCTATAAACAAACCTCACTGAAGTGCTTGTAATTGCTTTGTGAGAAGGATGGCCCAGGCCTCCATGGTGGTGGGGGTGGTGGAGAATTTTCTTTTATCTACACATTCAAACAGCTGGAGACAGATAAGAGCGGAGACACTTTTGGCCTAGGCAGAGTCTTAGACGACTGTGTGCTTTCCATTGTCCCTTGCAACTCTGTTTTCAGCTCTTCTACTTGTATTTGAATGTGTGTGCAAAACTGTGGGTGGAACAGCTATCACACACATTTTTAAAAAGAAATAAAGGACACTGCTGTTTTCTTTCAAACTGAAATCCTGATCTGCTCTATGAGGTATCCAAGAAGAGCAGACTAACTTCACTATTCGGTAGTGACCTCCTGACAGAGCATGTCTGGAGCACTGACATAAATTAGGGCAGGAAAATAGTTTTCAAAATATAGATACCACTTCAATGCTATGTCTTACCTGGTCTGCTAGATCTAAATAGGTCTTGCAGAGCTTATCTTCAGCATTTCCATTGCCCTACAATGTGATGGCAAGAGATGAAAGGAGCATACATTTTTAAACCATTTTTTAATGGTGAATCTATGTTCTTTGTCACCTCTTCCTGCCATATGAGATTAAGTGTTCAGATATTTGCATTTAGAGTGGGCTAGTGATTTTCACTGTTAATAATTTTCTCCATGCAATCCCTTGAAAATGTACCTATTTCTAATCAGTAGTTCTGGAGTGATGCTTTGGTCTGGCAGGGATATGCTGCTTTGCTATTAACTTTCTACTGGTCTAATTCTGTCAGGGCCCAACCACCCATGATATACAGCTCCACTAGGGTTAGTGTACACACACTTACAATCTCCTGAATCTCATGTCTGTTTGGCTGCCCCATGCCTTACTTACATCACGTAATTTAAGACTGATTTTGGATGTTTGAGTTAGAGCTAAATTAGCCAAAAATAATTGTTACCCCACAAGTTATATAATCTATAATACTTAATTATCCTGTATATCAAACTTGAAAACTTTTCCATGGGACAGCAGTTCATGCATGTTTGATACAAAATCCAAATCACCAAGAACTGCAACTCCTAACACAATACTATTTTCCAAAATAATGTACCCATTTTGGTGAAAATGTTGCCACCTCCCTCACCTGGTTGTGGCTGCAGCAGTTCCTGGCAGAACTAGGGTGCTTTCTTAGAACAAGGGGAGCAGAAACGACCTGAGCATTTTGCAAATTCAGCTTCATGGCTGGCTCTTTGCCTGACCATGGGCTTGTACGGTTTAGGGTGGCATCTGCTGCCATGTGGATCTTCAGGTCCTTAGCCTCTCCAACACTAGAGGGGGCATTCTATAACTGGGGATGCTACTTCCTACATTAGGAGTAGTCAGTCAGTCAGTCATTAAGGGTGGGGAGGTTAATAGACAGTATTACCTCACTAATGTGGCTTCATTAGTGCTTTGCAGCTTTTTGGGGGGTCGGGGGGTGGGGGAAGGACTCCTCCACCTATAAGGGCTTCCCCAACCAGGATACTTGGTCAGGGCACTGGTGTGTGGATTTATTTGTCCCTTAGAGAATAGATATCATTTGAATTTGGAAAAACAAACAAGAGTCTTCTGGCACTTTTAAAGTATAACAAATATATTTATTATTTATTGATTTGAATTTGGTTTCTCAGAAAGGACCATATTGTGGCCATGCAAGGAAGTAAGACCTCCATCCCCTGTGCAGCCTATCCACATCTCAGCAGAGAAATGGATGTAGGTATGTTAGGAGTAGGCATAAAGTATGTAATGAGTAGAGAGCCTTGGATCTGGTGTGGTCAATATAGGGTGGATGGAGGAATTAATCTACTAGTCGGGATCAGTAACATTTTATTACCTCTGGGGAAGGTGGGATCGCAACTCTTTATACAGAGCTGCATGTCAAGGCACAATCAATTCCTAAGTGATCACTGGTGGGGCAACAGAGAGTTGCTAAGATTGAATCCCCAAAGCAGCAATTAGTCACAGGAAATGCCACAGTCATTTGCCAACTTTCTCTTGTTCTTTTGAATTAAAACACAACAAAGGATCCTTCTTTGGAATAAGATTTGTTTAATTTTTTTTAAATAAAATGTTAAATATACACAAAAGAAATAATAGCTATAATTTCCAATGCTTAAGGCATAAAACATCAGGGTATTTTCTTCCACTGGAAGAACCAATACTTCAAAACTAGAGAACTGCTTAAATCAGACCCTTATTGAAGTAGTAATTTTAATACATAGCATTCAAACAGTTTAGCGCTTTTCATAATCTAAGCTCTTTTACTAACATTAACTAATTAATTCTTAACATGTTCCTGTCAGACAGGCAGGTAAGTAAATAGAGGTTATCTTTAGGTTAAAGAGGAAAAGTTGAGGTTGAATAAATTTCACCTCTTTTCCTTCAGACTGTTAGAAAAAATGGTTTCGTCAATGGGTAAAACTCTGTTTGATTCAAAGTGAGGGGATATCAGTCCTAAATAAATTCCCTTTTATATATGGCCACTCTCAAGGCTACTGATGAAGCCTGCTGCAGAATAATGTGAAGAAGCAGAAGAACAGGAGAATGAGAGAGCACATTGTTTGCTGTAATCTCGGGCCACTAGAACGTAACCTGAGAAATTCTTCCTCTTCCGTTTTTACATCTGAGAAAACAACAATAATATATTAACATGGAAGTGAAATAGGAATGATTTCAACAAACATTGAAATTTCTTCCCAACAGCTCTGCAGGTAAACTGTTTGAGTTAAAGCTATCAGATGTGAAAGCCAATCAGAAAGTCTATTCTCAAAGGAAAGATGTGAATGGATGCCATCAAGCATCATTTGAGAAGCAACTGATAGCACTTATCAGCTCTTAAAGGCATTAATCTCAGCATAATCAAAAGTAAATACCAAATAGGGCAAAGAACTTAGCAAGTTGCCTGCACTCATTCTTTATGTTGACTGTTAACCCTTTCCTCAAGGGGAAGAAATCTTCATTCTATATAACCATTAACACACAAGCGGAAAATGAGTATATCAGCCCTAAAAATTCTTTATGTTCAGAGTTAATATCTACTTCTTATATAGCACTTTTCACCACTAGATCTCAAAGAGCTGAGGTACAGTAACTTAGTGAAGCTTATTGGGATACAGCATACAGTTTGCTGTAATCTCAGTCTGCTAAAATGTAGATAGATAACACACTATATTATACTTAATCTTCAAAACAGTTTACAAGTTTAAGGCCTGATCTACACTAGAAAATTAGGGCGGCATAGCTATGTTCCACAGGGGTGTGAAAAATCCACACTGCAGAGTAATGTAGTTAAATCAACCCAAATCACCATGTAAACAGTGCTAGATTGATAGAAGAATTCGTTGACCTACTTGCCACCTCTTAGGGAGGTGGAATAACTGTGTGGACAGGAGAATCCTTCCGATCAGAAGAGTAGGCAGTGTCTACTACACCGAAGCAAGTGCTCAGAGGTGCCACTGTAATGTTTTAAGTATAGACATTGCCCAAGAATCCTTTTATGATTAATGCCATGACAGCAAAATACAACAGAAGTTTTGCTGGCATAAGTGGCAATGTGTACAATGCTCTGTTGGCTGAAGACCTTCTCCCACTGACATAGCTACTGCAGTTCATGGAGGTGGTTTTATCATGCTCTCTCCTGTAGGTATAGAGCAGCTACACAAGTGATTTTACAGTGGCACAGTTGCATCTGTACAGATGGGCCTCTGTAAACTTGCTAGCATAACATGGCCGAAGACACAGATCAAAGTCAAGAGACTTGGGGTGGTATTCGTCCACTTCCTATGTGATCTTGTGCAAATCACTCAAGTTCTTGATGCCTTAGTTTTCTTCTGTGTGAAATAGATGTAAATTACGTGTATCCCTCCCCTCACAAAGCTGAGGTGAAGCTTGTAGCATTTACTGAGATCTTTTGATAAAAGGCTCTAAGTAAGTGTAAAGTCTTTACTGTATTTTATTTTGTTAACCATTTACAGTAAGGGTCTAAACTCTTCTGACCCAGTACATTTTATGCATGTAAATTACTCACTTGATTAGTCCCTTTGAGTTAAGTGTTTGAAAAACTGGGCAATGAATTTAACCCCTTTAATTTATTGTGAGGCTTTATTCACTAATATTGCATAGTACTTTGAGATCTCTGGATGAGATGCTTAAGAAGCATGAATGCATAACTATTGTTACATTATGTGTTCTCAAAGGAAGATGAGGCTACTAAATAAGTTGAATTTTCTCTGAAAAATGCAAACTCTGCAGATAATAACTTTGTCATGTGGCTAATTAAAAGCACCATTTATTTCAGAGTAGTTAAATAACCTTTTTCCTTACCACAGTTGTCTTGCATCATTTCTGAAAGACAGTGCAGAATCCCATAGCCACATCGACATAATCGACAACCCTTTTGCACCCAGGATCCGTGGGCAATGCTGCCACAGTTACTGTCAATGACAAGGGAGAGGTTTTTGCATTTTCCTGCATGTCTTCAATAATAACCTGGACGATCTCTGTCTTCATCTTTGCTTTCTTACCTGTTCCGCTCATCATGCTCACAATATCTGCCAGTGAAGTGTTTGGGGCATGCACAGAAACTGCCCAGGATACAGGTCCCTCCATTTTGACAACAATGTCTGTTTAGTTTTTTACCTAGAAGACAATATTCCACAGTTTACTGAGAACAGGAACACTTTGAATCAACCTCCTTTCTCATGTGTTCTTGAGGTCTCTGTAGCTGCCAAAGGATCTTAAGGATGTCTGCTATTATTGGCCTTAGGGGCAATAAAATTAGCTGCCTGTTAGGAATGTTTGTTCAGTTAAGCTGAGTTTGTTTAGTTAAGGATTAAAAGCAAACTACTAGGGATTACAGGATGGTCAAGAAGCAACTCCTGACAACTCCTCCAGAAGAAGTATGTATGGAACTGAAATTATTCACTTTGACAGAGGCAGATTTCAGTCACACTTATAAATCAGGGTTGTTCTTTAGCACTGTCACTCAATTTGAATCTGCCATGCAACAGAAACTAAAGAATCTGATTGGGTTCGATTCTCTCACCTAAAACTTTGTGATGATATGGGAAGCAGAGCATTGTTTTGGGGTGTTACTGTTTGTTGACAGACAGTCACTCAAATAAAAATAAAAATTTCAGTTTAGGGAGAATTTTTAACCATAAAATATAAAATCATTTAAAAAGGAGGCCTCCAAATTAAGTCTAGTGCACACCTCATTTGTAAGCCAAATAGCTGCACCTATTTTCTTTATCCATGACAATGGTTTTGTAGATGGAAGAAATCTAGTTCAACCTTCATTTTATAGGCTCACTTTATCAAGAGTAGTACACAAAGATTTCTAAATTTTCAGTTTTACCTATCAGAATCCAGCCAAATTAGTGCTTAGATTAGAAGGACAGTCTGCAAAGTTATGGTGAATGAAGGCAGCTTGCAAATGGCTAATATACAGCATGGTGCACATGTGATGGTACAAAATAATGTTACCTACTATCTGTAAGCCCAGTGAAAGGTACAAAAGTCCTTGAATTCTGTTGCTTGCTGCTCTCATCACTCCGGTTCATATCATTAAATATATGTAGAGTAATGCCTTGATTTTTTGGCTGTTGCTTTTGGACTGTAGCATGGAGATTTTCTCCGTCACTTTTGTGCTCCTCTTTTTCATGGCCTTGGAAAGTTAGTGAAATAAGCAGAGGAGGGAAAGGACAGTTTGAAATGAGCTACACGATACAGTCATATAAATTAGCAAAGAAAAACAGATGGGAAAAATGGACCTTCCTTTACCTTTTCCATAATGAATGACTTGCAAGGCCAGACTCACAGTAAAAAGAATTCTACAAAAACCAAAAGAGATTACATTAGTTTATGAGAATAAAAACAATGATGCACACTGTGGGAACTCACAGGTAGTGTAATAGCAATAATCCAAATTAGTACACCGCAAAATGAGGTTGTCAGTGAAAAAAACCGTTCAGTTTGTATGAACCTAGTTTTCCCCCGTAAAGCCCCAGATTCATACATTGAATTGTTTGCAAGTTGTTATTTACAGACATTGACTACAGCTAGACTCTTAGTAAAGTATCCTGCTACAAAAGCATTAAAGGCAAAAGGTATGCATTGATCTTCATTTGTACCAAAGTTCACAAATACACTGTTTCACTTTTATACATTGAAAACTGTCCGCTCTATGTTATATAAAGAGAGTTTGACTCAAATCAAATGATTCCTTGGCTATAGAAAATAACCGGCAGGGCAGACTAGCCTTACCTAACATGCTGTCCCCGATACATTTTCCTTCAGTCAGATATTTTAGTGTGATTCTCAGCAACTTGATTAGAAGCACACTTTCAGAGTAGATCAGTTTAAGCTGCTTCATGCAGCAATCTTCATAACATACAGTGGAGCTGCTGGATCAAAAGACAGGTAAAAACAGGAGAGAAGACCAAACTGAGGAAACTTTTCCTTTTATCTCCAGACCATAACAATATAGATGAGACATAGTTCCCAGCTCCACTGCTTCTAGATCCTGACTGAGGTAGTGACAGTCGCTTATCATTTCTCTGAGCTTGATAGTCCATACCCCTCCCCTAACCCACACACAGCTTCCTAGAGGTGGAGCAATATCCTTACAAGCAGGAGGTGCCCTGGTGGTGCAGGTTGTGTTATATAGCTGAAATTCTGCATGCATTTTTCTGATAAGAATCTCCCCCTTTTAGGCCCATGGAAGCAGGCCACATTTTGCCTATCAGTGCACCGTGAGTGATGCTACTTTGATTTTTTCTAAAGGAGTAGCCGTGTTAGTCTATTGTAGAAAAACAACAGAGTCCTATGGCACTTTTAAAGACTAAGATTTATTTATCACATGAACTCTCGTGGGAGAAAATCCCACTTCGTCAGACGCTTTTTTCTCCCACGAAAACTCATGCGATAAATAAATCTGTTAGTCTTTAAAAGTGCCACAAGACTGTTTTTTTCTGTTTTTCATAAGATGTAACTTATCTTAGCTTAGTCCAAAATTGAGACAAACTTAATTCTGTACTCTGAGGCCAAATATATCTGAGCTTTGAGGCCATTTAGGGCACGATTAAGATCTGAATTTTGACATTTGTATTTATTTCTAGTGCTGGTAGCCCCTCCTTCAAAAAGTGTTATTTACATCACTTTCTGTCTACACACAGTGAAGTGCGAGATTAGGTTGCTGGATGCCTAAAGTTAGGTACCTGAATCGATTTTTAGGACTTCTTAAATATCATGATCTTCAAAATGCTGCCACTGACGTCATAACTTTAGGCACACGAATTTCAAATGTGTGAACCTCAGTGTGTGATGTGATTTAATGCATTGCCTTCTGAAACATGAGTTATTGAGTCATCCACAGAAGCTGGAAACTAAATTTAATGGTGTGATCCTCTATTACAAATTCTAAATATCAGTGATCATACAACTTGTATTAACATGATGTATCCTTTTAACATGATGTATCCTTTTAATATAATCTATAAACGTAAGGGTTCCTTATTAATAATTCACACATGGGTGAAATTCTACCCTGTTGAAGAGACAGGTATAGATGAGACCTATTTTGGTGAATCTGTGCTCTTTAAGGGCAGGTGTGTGTGTGTGTGTGTGTGTGTGTGTGTGTGTACATACCTTGTTTTTATTTACATGGGTCTATTCAAACTTTTTTTTGCCTACTATGCTCCACCTTGTAACTGACTGATTGGAAATTGGTCTCTTAGTAATTTCTTTATTGGATGTAACTGATTAGTGAGGAATTAATTTTTGTCTGAAACATGGTTCAAGTAGAGTTGACAATTCACAGTGTAATTTATTTGACTGCTACACCCAAAATTCTGCAGAGTGTCACAAATTCACACGTTGTCAGTGAGAGTTAAATTTTGCATTTGGAGCCTTCATTTTGATGAAACATTTGTAACACTCATGTAATCATAGAGCTAACCATTAGCTATGCATTTGGGGAGCAACAAAGATATCACTTATTCATTCCAATGTCAACTGTAAATTGAACTTACCTACTTGCCTACAAATCTCTCCCTTTCAGATACCATAATGAAGATATAATTTATTTTGTTCTAAACACTTTGGGTAAACCACATATTTAAATAGGCCATCACAGGCACAAAGAATACACTGATCTGACAAACCATGGATCCAATTCTCTGTTCCTGGAGAAGACATTTACAACTGCAAAAAGAATGGAAGAGAGCTGTAAAACTACCACTTCAGAATCACTTAGCACAGGTGCAAATGACTACCCACCATGCAAACAGAGGAGAATTGTGTTCACATTTTGCAGTGATTGCTGGTCAGTTTCTAGTCACATTGGTTATGTCTACACTTGTTAATTTAAATCAACTTAGGCCTTGTACACACTGCAAAGTTATTGCGCGATAACGCTCGCGTCCACAGCGTCCACACACAAATCCACGTTGTTGCACGGTAACAGCCGTCTTACCGCGCAACATGTAAACCACCAAAACGAGGGTGGTAGCGGCTACCGCGGAACAGTTCGTGTGTGTACAGTTGCTGCACAATATGAAACCTCTGGAAATGTCCCAGAACTCCAGTTCCATCCCTTCTGCACTCTGTGGCTGTGACGTGACTGTACCCGCCCTCCCATCATTCCCGGGAATTTTTGAATTCTTCACTCTTCCTGTTTGCTTTGTGTGGAGTGCAGCTGCAGCTGTGTACTCCAAGAGCAATGGCGGCTCAGCGCAGCAAACGTGCTCCAGTCTGGACCACAGCCGAGGTGCTTGATCTCATAGGCATCTGGGGAGAGTCTGCTGTGCAGGCACAGTTACGTGGCAGCCGGCGGAATTTCGATATTTTTGGCCAGATTTCTCGGGCCATGGCAGAGAAGGGGTACGAGAAAGACACTCTTCAGTGCAGGTCGAAGGTGAAGGAGTTGCGGATTACGTACCACAGAGCCAGAGAGGCAAACCGGCGCTCCGGCTCAGCGCCGGCTACATGCTGATTTTACAAGGAGCTGGAAGCAATCCTGAGCGGGGATCCCACAGCCACCCCAAAAGCTGCTGTGGACACGTCAGCACCCCCCATGAAAAGGATACCGGAGCAGACGGTGACGAGCAATTCGTCGACGAGGACGTGGAGGTGGAAGATGACCTGGAGGGTGAAAGCGGTGCAGCTGACCTAGGGAGCCAGGAGCTGTTCTCCACACCATCTGACCCGTGCTGCCCAGATTCCTTCTCCATACTGTCTTTGGAGGCAGTAGAGGGGAGTTCTGGTCAGTTTCATCAGAAGTGGCTTCTATGCTAGCTGGATAAGCTTTGCGGGCAAATGAAGAGTGGGCAGGAAATAGGCGTTTTGAGTTTCATCCTTTCTTTTCTTTTTTGGATGGGGGGTCTACCCCGCATTACATGAGCAGTGCATCAATGCATGTTGTAATTACCAACAAATCCTCTCCATTGAGATCACTGAAGGTGTCCTCGATGTACTTCCACAGCCTCCTAGTTAAATTTGATGGGAGAGCAACTGTTTCCCCTCCCCCATAGAGGGATACTCTCCCTCGCCAGTTGCAAAGCACAGCAGCGGGAACCATGGCTGTGCACAAGCCTGCTGCGTACGGTCCTGGCTGAAAACCAGTGACATGCAGGATATGCATTCTGGCTTGCAGAGGCACTCTAAGCAGCGAGGTATCGGCTTCCATGGCAGTGCCATATGTGAACTAATCGCCCAAAGCACTGCAAATAGTTCACGGAGCTGCATGTCTTGTCTCGGCAACCCGAACCTCCCTTTGCAAAAGCCCTTTCAGTCCCCGGCAATGACCAGTCCTGTGGGCACAGCGGAATGTGGCGGGAGAGCATATTACCGGCTCCTTAACCAAAGTGAGAACAATGGCACTACTTATGATGTTTCATTTTTCCTTAGAAACGACCTTCGCCAGTCGGTGGTCTGCGCCAGCTGACCGGCTGAGACAGATAAGGAGGAGGCCTCCCAGGAGCAAGGAGGATATCTTCCAGGAGCTGATGCAGTCCAACGAGGCATCAGCAAGGGAGACTAGAAAATGGAGGCAGGAGTGCCGACAGGAATGCAAAGAAAACAATGTGAAGAGGCAGAAGCAGAAGGATGCCCTCATAAGCATCCTACAGGAGCAGACCCAACTGCTGAAGACCATGGTTGGTCTGCAGACCCAGCTGCTCCAGGCT
>ML685776.1:6927269-7038736 GCA_007922175.1 Pelusios castaneus | reverse complement strand
AGAAACGGGTCAGGCCCCGCCGGAGGGGGCTGGTCGCCTGACCTACAACGGAGCATACCATGTCAGAAGCCAGTTCTAAAAGTTTTTGGCCTAAGTTCTTCCCAGGCAGCCCAGGTAGTGAGAATGCAAAAATCCCACCAGTGGAAATGGAACTAAAAAGGCCACAAGTAAAGCTAAAAGCATGATTTCAGAACAAAAGCAGTTGTTTCAAATAGTTAAAGCAGTCCTAGGGCTACAAAATGAATAGAATTGTCTCTCTTTCAGCAGTGGGTCACTTCACTGTGCTTGAATGTTGTAAACTGACAACAAGATTAAAGGGTGGAACACAAAAGTAACAAAGGTCTTTGGAAGATCTGTATAGATAGAATCAGGTTCTTAGGGAAAGCTGCTCAGAAAAACATGTTAAAGCTTAACTTGGGAATTATCCCTTTGAAATTACTTTTCCTTTTTCTGGCTATAGTGGTTACAGATTTAAGTGACGAGTGTCGTTTTAATCATTTGTTTGTTGAGATTAGTAAGGAACAGCAAACTTTTAATTGTGTTTGCGCTTAAATGGTTACATGGTATGCTTGAAACCTTCTGGAATCAACATGAAATCCCAACCAGCTTTGAGGAAATTTAGTCTGCTAAATAGACTGAATAGACTCTAATTTCAAAAGACTATAGCAGCTTCCATTTTTTTCAGGGAAAAATGGCTGCAGTGGAGGGGCAGAGGAGGAAACCCTGAATCAGGTTTGGGCATGAGGTGGAAACAAAGCAAGACAAAAAACTTACAAGGGTGCATAACTTTACACACCTGAATAGACCGATTGAAGTCAATGCAACTGGATTCACTCAAGACCCTCATATATAGACTTATGTGGGGGTCCATACATGCCTACTGGTCCGGCCATTTATAGCCTTATGGCATAAAGGGCTCTATGCAGTTGCATAGGGATTCCCTGATGTGGATCAGTTTGCACTGAATTCAGTGGGACTACTCACACGAATAAAGTTACTTTCATGTTTAAGGCCTAGATCCTCAAAGGCTATGTCTACATAGGCAAGTTAGTTCGAATTAAGGAGGCTTAATTCGAACTAACTAAAGCCATGGCTACACTAGGCTTTAGTTAGTTCGAATTAAGGGCTTCCTTAATTTGAACTAATAAGTTTGAATAGGGCTTCAGAAGTAAGGCTTTAATTCGAACTAACTAGTTTGAATTAGCCAATGTGGCCATGTTAATTCAAACTAATTTCTTAGTTCGAACTAACCGGCCATTGAAATGAATGGGGATCGCTAATTCGAACTAAGCAAGTGCCATGAATGGCACTTGCTTTGTTCGAATGAACTTTTTCTAGTTCGAATTAAGGTAATTCGAACTAAAATTAGTTCAAATTAGTTAGTTCGAACTAACTAATTTGAACTAATTTTAGCAAGTGTAGACATAGCCAAAGATATTTAGGTATCTAACGTCTATTGAAATCAATAGTAGTTAGGCATCTTCTTAAATATGGGCCTAAATGATTAAAAGATCAGGCCCTTGCCTTGTATGCCTTCTTATGGCAGTTAATTAAATAGCCTTCTCCAACTGTATGTTGAAATATATCTGGTTAATTCCTCTCAGAACCTGAGTGGTTGTGAATTGCAAGGCATTCTCTTCTTAATTATAGCTATGTAACAAGTAAAAGAAATACTGCATAGTGCTGGTAGATATTAAAACAACTGTCAAGAAAACAATTAATTTAAAACACTATTTAATGACATTTGATTTTGTGCACTCTTAGATGCACTGTAAAATCCAAAACATATACAGTAACAAGAAAAGAAAACAATTGAAATGGTGTAGCTGTAGCCCTAAAAGGCTCTTGCTCACACTGATACAGGAACCAGCTATCGGGAGGTGAATTCCTTTAGGGAGTTAGGATAAATTCAAGACAGTAAAAATACTTTGCATGGGAAAAATAGCTATATTATATTATATTATATTATATTATATTATATATTCACAGAGTAATTAAGCCAACATGTTTCAGCAGTTATAGAATCATAGAATAATAGGGTTCATGCCATGTGATTTTTCTGCCTCTGAACATTTTGCTATTTGACATATTGGGGCCCTGAATGAACAATGTGATAAACTCCCAAATCTATTTGAAAACACAAAGATTGCCAATATCAGCTCCCAGAACTCTCACGAGTCAGTGGTTTATAGTTAACCATAAGATGGGAACTAGAAGGTCTTAAGTTCTGCTCCCACCTGCAACCCTGGCAGGGCTTCGTAATACTTAGCAATTATGACATTTTACAAATGTAATTTATGAAGTTGCATTGCAATGTCAAGACTGGTACATTTCTTACTAATGGGAAGAGATTACAGAGACATGAAAGAAAATGGCATATGAGGGAGAAAATAATCAGAAAAGAAGTGATGGGGATGGAGGAAAGAGGCAAACAAGGATAAATTCATCTGTTTAAAGAGTGGACCAAAGCATCAGCTGGTGTAAATTGGCATGGCTCCAATGAAGTCCATGGTACTATGCTGATTTACACCAGCTTAGGATCTTGTAGAAATCTCTGCCTTTTTATGCACTTCTTAGGCAGAAGTGTCAGGAAAGACAGAATCATCTAACAGAAGGGCATAATAGGAATGACCCTGAAAGACAAGGAGGAAGGAGAGGGAAGACAATAGAAGGCTGAGCTAGCCTGGTGGAGAAAGGGTTGTGCTTTATGTTCCCATATGAAATATCAAAGTTTGATTACAGGACTCTCATTTTTGCTCTTTGCTCTCAATGGTAGCAAAACCACATTCAGCCTGAGGCAGGCCATTGGGGACATAGACCTCAGAGCCAGAGGGATCATCCTGATCATTTAGTCCAGTAGTCCCCAAACTTTTTAAGTTGTGCCCCCCAAAACCTAATGTAATCTGCTGGATGGGGCCGGGGGCCAAGGCTGGAGGTGCAGCTGGGGCCCCAATTGGGAGCCAGAGCCAGGAGCAGGACCATGGTCAGGGCTGAAGCTGGGCTGAGGCCATGGTTGAGAGCTGGCGACTGGGGCTGGAGTTGTAGCTTGGGCCAGGAGTGGGGCCAGGCCACGCCTGAAGGCTAGGGCTGAGTGGGGCTCTAGCTGGAAGCAGGGCTGGGCTGGTGACAGAGTGGGGCTGGGTGGTTGGTACACCCTCCTCTACCTTCATGGGGACTGGCCTGGGTCCCCTGTACACCCCAGCTGTTCCTTCGCACCCTTGGGGACCACTGATTTAACCTGACATCCTGAAGATTGCAGGCCACAGAACCTGCCTGCTCTCCCCTCCCCCGGCACTCCTGTAATAGACCCATGACATACCATGCACCATTCAGTTAATTTCCATTTAGCTGATTAGGTATGAAATTGATAGGTGTTTGAAAGAATCTCAATCCTTTTTCAGTCTGGAAGATGGTGGCTCCAAGCAGAAAGGTTCAAAGGGAGGAAAGAATGAGAGTCTCAATTCCAATATGGATGATGTGGTACTCTAGAAATACCTGAAAAAGACAGAGGTATTAATGGAATTGGGTGCTTCAAGACATTCAGTGTGGAATACAGAGATTTCTAGCTCTAGGGTACTTGCTGTTTGAATCTGGGAAAAGTTCTCAATGACCAAAGATTGTTATCCACTTGTCTCCAGCCTGTCTGAAATACATTGCTTTCCTCATTCCATATGTTAGAGAAAAGACATTCACATCTTTAAAATCATTACCACCCTAACTTGGCCCCTTTGTACCCCACTGGTGGTTTCCACAAAGGGTATATCTTCACTGAAGACAGGTCTTTTACTCAGGTGTTCCTCCTAACCCCCGTTTCATCCACACACACAACCTCTCATCAGAATCAGGTGGTATTTCCAGTCTAGGCTAGGTGATATGCATTAGCATCTGGGTTTCACTTTTTAATCCACCTACTTTGTAGTGAGGATGCAGGCTAAATCACTTGAGTCTGATGGTCTTCCTGTGCCTTCCCATAATTTTCCTAGATGCCCAGAAGGACAGACAAGTTTCCCACAATTCACAGCGAATCAGTTTAGCAACACAAAAACACATAAGCTATAGCACCCGAATTTCTAGCAAGACAGACACACACACACACACATTCTCTGTCTCTCTCTCTCTCACTATCTGGAGTGCAATACCAGTGAGGACACTTTAACTATTGTCTGAGACCACAAATTGCAGGAATATGGAGACTGAATTAACTTGTCACTCTATATGGTGGGCTGCATGGGGAGTCATGTTCTTCATTTTCAGTGCTACCTTTTCTGTGGATAGAAAGAAAGTGGTGGTGTTTAGTGCTGTTAGGCTGATATCATTCATAAACACAATAACAAGTTTCAAAAACAAATGTCTGGCAGAAACTATCAAATGATAGTCAGCTTTTGGCCATTAGCTTTCATGGGAGAAAATCCCACTTTGTCAGATGTTTTGAAGCTTTGATGAAATGGGATTTTCTCTCATGAAAGCTCCTGCGATAAATAAATATGTTAGTGTTTAAAAGTGCCACAGGCCTCTGTTTGTTTCTCTGCAATAGACTAACACAGCTACCCCATTGGAGCTTTTGGCCAGTAGACAAAAATGATTCTTAAAGGCCTACTTTTGAAATATCTGGATCTCAAACTAAAGTTTAGTTCTTAGCTTTTATCATGTGATGGACCACGTTTTAAATAGAGATTGTCTTGTCCCCACCACATTTAACTGATTTTTTCTGCATGCATATATCATGGCCCCACAAGTCTTGAAGCTGGGTCTATGTTGTTCCTAGTCAACTGCTGCCTCCCTGCTTCCACCCTACAGCTCTAAGTAACTTTACTAAACAACTGCTCAGGAAAGAGTATCAGGAAGGGTTTCTCTGGGCCTGAATGGAGGAACATCGTGTGCTCTGATTGGTCTGGACTTTCTATTTAAACCACTAAAGAGAGGCACAGGAAGTTGATTGCACAATTGGGTTGTATATGGTGCTACGTTGGACCCTGCCTTCTTCCCGAATCTGGGTTTCTGATCCTTGCACTTTGTCTCTGAATCTGTCTCTGACATTTGGCTCAGTGCTGACTCTGCTGTGTATTCCTACTCCAACTATTAGATGAAGCTTCCTACATCTTGGCCATAACAGTATATTTATTTTATTTTAGGGGAGCTCCTTTGACTGTATCTCAGAGTATCTTCCAAGTAAGTGGCTGAAGCATAATAATGACAAGCTGTTGTAAGTCAAACTTATTTCTGCAGTGTCTGGTTACTTTAGAGAGGAAAGGTTTCACAGAGTAATCAAAAGATTTGTAAAACAATTTCAGAGAGATTTCCACAATGGCATGAGTCACCAGGGGAACCCAAAAGCCATAAAGTGATAACACAAACAGTGAATGTGTGTTCTGTTTAACACAGTTTTATTTGGGTAAGGATTAAAGGGGGAATGGTGTGAATTTCTAATTAGTAAAAATTCTGATCTCAAGCAAATGCCAGCAGAGGAAATATCTATGCATTCAAGTCAAGTTTACAGCTTGATTTTAAGTATATATTGCCATATTCATGATGAGTTTCTCTGAAACAGTTTAAAACTAGCAGTTAAGAAATACTGTGGGAGTGCTCATGAATTTCCTATTCAAGTGAAAATCTGCCATTTTCACAGCTAAGTTTCCCTCTTTTTAGAGAGGACAGTAGCTCTCTAAAGGGTACAGTGACCCAGCTAAGTTTCCCTCTTTTTAGAGAGGACAGTAGCTCTCTAAAGGGTACAGTGACCCTTTCTCACCTGGAAACCTGTCCTTCCTTTTCAGACACAAATTAAAAGTGGGGAAAAGTCCTTTTTTAAACCAAACTATAAATATTTGATATTTTCTTGGGACAAATTTTGTTCTCGTAATTCTGCTTCTAACCTCTGACCCGAATCTTGCAAACTCTTATACATGTGTATAACTACTTCCCAAAGATTAAAACAAAACTACTCATGAAAAGAAAGTTATGAACATATGTATGGGTTTTCAAGATATGAGCTTTATAATAAAAATAAGTGGCATTTATAATGTGTCTCAGAGCACTTGACAAACTCATTTATAAACTGGGAGGCAAATCTGTAATTTGGTAATGAATCATTACTTGGGTGAGACACTGCCCATATCTTCACTGCCAAAATGTTGTAAAATTGTGTTTTCACATTAACATATTAGCCCAAGGTAAAAACAGATCATCTTGAGATAGCTATCTCACAGTCAAATTCTATTGGAGGCAAGGCATGGGTGGTTTTTAACCTGGTGTAGCTAGTCACTTCGAACCCCAAGAGAGATATGTAGGGTTCACCTTGACTAAACTTTTAAGAATTAACAATTTTAGGGAATAGTCCTTGTACCCAGATGAAAGGAGCAAAACCATATGTCATTTTACTGGAGGCAAGCCTCTCAGTACATCATTCATACTCATTTATCACCTTTGTTCTTTTCCTTCTACTCTGTTACTTTGCTACTAATGGGGGAATTTTATTTATGTGTGCCTTAACATGACTCTCAAAACATATCATCAGCAAGTGAGATTAGAGGATTCCCCTTAAAGATTTGTCACTGTTAGGCAAGCATAGAAATACCTGATCTCTACACTCTGCTCCATATATCACAGGTTGCTAACAGACTCAGTTGTAGGGATATAGAACTCTGGATGGCAAACTGCCACCTCAGAAATACCCCTAATAACATACACCAAAGCCCCTGCTGAATCAGGAAATCAGGTGTGATAATATGTTTTCATAGCTACTTTAGGGGAGATACTTATAGGAAGACGCTATATAAGCTGAGAGGGCTGTTGTCATTATGTGTCACTCTGAAGCCTAGAATGTATGTTGAGTCAGTATGTAGCAACGGAAACAGCTAAAAGCATGGGTTATTATATAACCAAGTGCAATCACTGCTAGGATTCATGGTCTGTTGACATACAATTTTTAAGTTCTTAGCTTTTTTGGCCTTCTTACACTACATGAATTACGCATGTATGGCAGCATGGGCTTTCATTGATAATAGTATGAAAGATATGCAAGATAATATAGCAGACATAGTAAATGAGAAGTGTGGCCAGTTACTTCAATTTTATGAGACAGATGTGCTGTATAGATCTGTTCATCTTTTAGCTGTCATCAATATGGTGAATGTAGACTCATGGGGTTCTCAAATTGTGTATAGCTCACCTCTAACAGATGTAGCCTGAACATAGTATATTTGCCTTTACTACAGATTTATAGTGCTATAATTGCATCAGGAAAGATTTTCCCCAAGTAGACAGGCCCTACATGTTCATTTAAAATAAAAAAGAAAAGAAAATGGCTATGGATGCAAAAAAATCTCCTGAATCCTGAATGACCTGATGGACTGCTGAATACTTGAGATTGCAAAAAGGTACCCTGAAGCAATAGTTTCGAGAGAAGTGAGAGGTGCACCCATTCTTGCCAATGGAGTGTTTTGTCAGGAATGTAATTATGACAATTTAAATATCAATGTTGTTAACTTTCACTGTTGATCATTGTTTATCCATGGCTGCTGGACTTTCTGGATGGGTGGCATTGGTGGGAGGTTTGATTGACAGCAAGCATTCCTAAAACAGATTTCAACCTTCCAGATTCCAAATCTATACTTAGGTCTCAGCCAGCATTGCTAAGTTGGTTGGGGTGTGATTGTTTTCACACTCCTGTTCAGAATATATATGCTGGTAAAATTTTCTGGTGTGAGCAGGCCTCTTTCATTCATAGTTACCAATGTCACACTGCCCAGACAATAAGTTTACTTACCTGGTAACAGCAGTGCAAGCGTTACCCATGTAACTGTGTTACAAGTGGTGCCTTTTTCGTGATGGTACGCAGGGGTAGTGTACCAGCACCTTTTTTCCTGGCCCCGCTGCCCATCTGTGTGGGTGGGGTCAGCAGGGAAAAGGAGCGTGCAGCTGGAAGAAGAGGGGTGATGCAGGAAGAAGAGGGATGGGAGAGGCATTTTTCAAATTTACTGTCAAGATATGAGGACCAGCAGCACCTTATTTATTTATTTATTTTTTTAACAAACAAACAAAAAAGCACTGGTTACAAGCAGTGCATTACAATCACAAGCAACCTTATAGAATGAGGCCAAGTTGCTCTTATTTATCAGAGGACCATAGTGAAAAATTGTTTACATTGTGAATACAGGGTCCGGGAAGTTGCATGAATGTGTGACTCAGTCCGTGCTGTTAGTTCCTACTTACAGTACCCAAAGGTGTCAATTGTTGAATAACAAAGGTAACTTTGTAATTTTTCTGAAACCACAAGTTAGAAAATAGGGCTAAATAATAATGACAAACATCAGAAAATACCAGGGGAAAGATGATGTTTTGGTTGGAGGAAAAAGAGTCCTCAAGCTATGAAATGAAATCTACTCTGAATCAATTTCCCTCTCTTTCTAGGACTCTGGTGTTTTAGTGTAATCTTTGTGCACTGCGGCACGTACACACATCTGAATGGATGTGAGCAGAACTCAAAGAAGAATCTTTTTTACTATACTATGGCTTTTTTGCAATGGAGGTTTAGAACTAACCTTTGCTCCTCATTAATTTGTATTTACTTTGTAGCCAGCAGCCTTCTTTGCTCCTGTGGCAAAGGATCTGTCAGAGATTTCATTCTATAGCTCTCTTTTTAGGGCTTTATTATTAAAGGCTTTATTGTTATTAATCACTAAAAGTTTGGGTATCTAGGTTCAGCTTGGATTTGCATTTGGAAGGACGTATGAAGCTCTTCCCTACGATAACTGTTTAGCTTCAGGGTCCATATTAGAGGTTCCAGATGGGAGCCACTACACCCCAGTCTACACTGAAGACTCGCGCTACACCTCCCTCTTTCCAGAACTTGTTTCTTATAAGGGGTGGGCAGGTCTGTAGAAACTGGGAAGCCTCTACGGGAGGTAAGGCAGGAGAGAAGCATAGAACTGCTGCCCACTGGACCATTAAAACCCTTTGTGCTGGATAGCATGGTGAAATGAGGACAGACACAGTTGTGGAATTAAGTGGCAGGCCCATCATTAGAGTGGTGAGCAAATAGGAAGTTTGTATCATATCCAATCCGCAATATACAAAAATAGTCTGTGGATATAAAGTAGATATCCACAGATTTGGATTGTCACCCCTACTCTCCTATACCAGGCATTTAATTTGTTTCAGTTTGGGGTTAAAGGGCTCCTTACTGTATAACCAATATTTCAGAGCAGGGACTCCTCATTCTGTGCTCCGGAACACAGCTCTTTCTGAGGGTCCGTGAGGCGCTAAGAAGATGCAGAAAGGTGGAGACCTAGGGCCACATGATGTGACCTTATTCTGTGAGTCCAAGGCCCAAAATCAATCCCAGGCCTTTTACCTCTGGGAATTGTTCAATTTTATTCTCTTAACTGCACTGGAAACCAACAATGGAGCTGAAAGTATCTCCAAATGGTCACCATGCTGGGTTAATCCTGGGAACTGGAGAATGCTGGGAAAAAGTCAAGGAGCTGTGGCAGGTTTTACCAAAAGACAAAGGAAGGCAACAAAATGTTTGGAGCTAGTTTTAAGAGAGGGGAGGGAGAGATAAGTTTAAAGACATTGACGGGACTCGGTCCTATCTCCAGCCAGGGAAACAGGATCAAACCATTAGGTAGCTCTGCGGGCTTTGAGATAGAAGGGATGTTTTTAACACACCCACCCACCCACTCACTCACTCTGCTGAAGTGCAGAGCCCTTGCAGTGTTTTTGATCCTTTCCCCAGGTGACCACTCTTGTAAATGGTACATGCAGAAGTGCTTTCTTCAGGTGCATCCTCAAATTGGCTTAACATTATGTATTTTTGATAGCTAAAGCTGCATCAAAGATAATGGATTTGATTGCCAGAGATTGCTACACACCTTCTCATTCTTCACTGATATCTAAGGTTTTCTTGAAAAGTTTAGCTTCAAGTGAACCGCACACCACAAAGGGAAAGTTCATTTGAATGATTCAAAATATTTCAATTAACTTGGAATGAATGTTGGGTTTGTGACAAACTTGGAGTCAAGTGAGCGTTCTGTCATTTCATAGCAGCAATGAGGCAGGTGGTTTCAGTCTCCACTCTCCTTGATTCAGAAGAAGGAGTTGAAACCAGCTCTCACTCTTCCCAGTTGAGTGCTTTAATCATCATGCTAAGATATTCTAGAGTGGGTCTTGCTCAATCTATCTCCTTGAAGCTCTTTAAATATTTAAATATTCATGGGAGCACAGTCTGGAACATGCCTCTCCCAGGAGGATGTACTATCAGTAGGGTATAGAATCATTCACTCTGTCTTTGGCCCAGTGATTTTATACAAAGTGGAACAGCTTCAGCAGGAAAGATTGAGAGGCCATATAGCTTATAGCTTGGTGGGTTTCTTGTAGTAGCAGTAGTATGAATTATGCTCAAATCACTGGGCTACAGGGCACAAAGGGGCACACCACTGTTATGTGGATTATTGATATCAAAGGCCCAAAGAGTTAAAGGTCTTTATAAACTCTCTCACTATCCAACATAAACAAATACATTTATTAGTCTTTAAAAGTGCCACAGGACTCCTTGTTTGTTTTGCTCAACATTAAACAGTGATAGATAGTTTTTTGTGTTTTGTTTTTTTAAAACAGAGTCCTTGGTGTTTTGCTTGATTTCTTGGCAAAACATTCTTTCAAATGGAAAGTTTACTAGTCAAACACAAGAAAGAACAAGAAATTAAAATAAGCATTTATACTGGAACTGTGGTTGAGTGATTATGCAAAACAAATATCACCAGACCTTTCTCTTTTTGGAGTCAAAATATTGGAATTTCATGTTTTCGGAGAAACCTTTCTTGGATTAAAAAGGAGAAATTTAATTTTGCTCACAGTCCTGATGTGAAAGGCATTCACTCATCCTGTTCTTAGACACAGATAGTATAGAAAAGATGGGTGAAATATGCTTTTTATTTGTGTTTTTGGAACACTGGACCACTGGTTAATTATGAGTGGATGCTTTAACTGCCAAGTTCATCAAACATCTGCTGTTTGGAACCAGCTTAGATGTGATCTGATGAGGGATGTCAATCTGGTTGGACACTTTCTCCTTAAACAAGACCGATTTAGCATGGATGCAATGTGATTGACTTCGTGATTTGATGTAAAAGTCAAGAGGAGATAGTATAGGAAAGGAAAAAAACAAAACAAAACAAACAAACAAAAAAGAGTGGGGCAGAAAAATAACATAACAAGGGAAGGGAATACAATACAGGATCTTCCTGCTTTTTCAGTGCTGGGAATTAGATCTCACCACTGGTGGGCTGCTATCATTATATGATGTGATTTTTAAACAAGGCCCGAGAGGCAATCCTGGCAATTACAGGACAGCAAATTTAATTTCATTTCCAGGCAAATTGATTGAAACTATAGTAAAGAACAGAATTATCAGGCATCTAGATGAAGACAAGATGTTGGAGAAGAGTCAACATGGCTTTTGTAAAAAGAAATCATGCTTCACCAATCTATTAAAATTCTTGGAGGGTGTCAACAAGCATGTGGACAAGTGTGATCCAATGAATATAGTGCACTTGGATTTTCAGAAAGCCTTTGACAAGGTCCCTCACCAAGGCTGTTGTAAGAAGTCCTGGGATAAGAAGGAAGGTCTTCTCGTGGATCAGTAACTGGTTAAAAGACAGGAAACAAAGGGTAAAAATAAATGGTTCCTTTTTCAGAATGGAGAGCGGTAAATAGCAGGGTCCCCTAAAGACCTGTACTAAGATTAGTGTTGTTCAACATATTCATAAAAGATTTGGAAAAAGGGGTAAACAGTGATGTAGCAAAGTTTGCGAATGATTACAAAATTACTCAAGCCAGTTAAGTCCAAAGCTGACTGTGAAACATTACAGATGGATTTCACAAAACTAGGTGACTGGGCAAGAAACGATAGATGAAATTCAATGCTGATAAATGCAAAATAATGCACAGTGGAAAATATAATCCCAACTGTATATACAAAATGAGAGAGTTTAAATTAGCTGTTACAACTGAAGAAAGATCTTGGAATCATTGAGCAGATGTTTTCAGAGAACTATCCACAATGTGCTGTAGCAGCCAAAAAAAGCTAACAGAATGTTAAGAACCATTAAGGAATGGAAAAAAAAGACAATAAATATAATACTACCACTATATAAATCCATGGTATGCTCACACTTTGAATACTGTATGCAGTTCTGCACATTCCATCGCAAAAAAGATGTATTGGAACTGGAAAAGGTACAGAGAAGAGTAGCAAAAGTGACTGGGCTATATAACAATTTCCACATGAGGAGAGATTAAAAAGACTGGGACTGTTTAGTTTGGAAAAGAGATGACTAGGAGGAGGATATGTTAGAGGTCTATAAAATTGTGAATGGCATGGAGAACCTGAATAAGGAAGTGTTACTTACTCCTTCACATAATGTAAGAACCAGGATTCAACCCATGAAATTAATAGGCAACAGGTTTAAAAAATACAGAAGAAAGAAGTTCACACAATACACAGTCAACCTGTGGAATCTGTTGCCAGGGGATGTTGTGAAGGCCAAAAATATATCTGGGCTAAACAAAGAATTAGGTAAGTTCATGGAAGATAGGTGCATCAATGGCTATTAGTCAAGATGGTCAGGGATGTAGCCCCATGCTCTGGGTGTCTCTAAGGTTCTAACTGCCAGAATGCTGGGACTGAATGACTGGGGATGGATCACTTGATAATTGCCCTGTTCTGAAGTTCCTCGGACGTTCAGATGCCCTTTGAAGTATCTGACTTTGACCACTGCCAGAGGACAGGGTACTTTGTTAGATGGACCATTGGTCTGACCCAACATGGTTGTTCTTACATCTTCAGCACTCACAGCTGAAAGCAAAGTTCCTTGAATAGGAACAAGGCCAACTGACTTTCCTCTCATGAAGACCATCCCTTAGATAAGTGGCAGTGTTGGCAGGTCAGGGGATGAGTTGGAATGCCAAGTGGGATGGAAGATGAGAGAGAGCTGAACTAAGTTGATTTTCCATCCCCTTCCAAGTCTCTTTTAAAGAAACCCCAAAAGGGAAACCAGGGGTAGCATAGTTCACCCTCCTTATTACTTTATCCACTAGCGAATATCCATCATACCAATTCTGGTCTATTAATTTCTGGTTCTGCATCTTCTGTTTTACCAAACATAATTTCAACAGTTCTTTGGTTATAGCCATATGGCCTTTTTGGTTTAGAGTTAGACTAATCCAGCCTCTTTGTGTACTTCTCTTGCACCTGTTACAGCATTCAGAAGTGTAAACTACTTGAGCTATTTCTCATGGTGTTGTAACATCTGATGAACTTTCACATACTAAGACTAAGAAGCTGATTTTCGTATTGCCTAGCAGCATTTGCCTATGAATGTATAATGCTGAATATCTTATTAATGGATGATTTTTGGTATGGCTTTTGAGCTCTCTAGTTACACTAGTGTATACTTTCCCTAATACACTGGTTAATTCCCAAGATGTTTAGTTTAAATTTATAAAAAAGAGCAAATATATGGACTCAAGTAGCTGGAAAGACATAGAATAATAATATTTTTTGCCCAAACACCTGCTGAAATACGGCTTAATACACGTTGGGATACTTGCTGAAACAGCTGTTTCTCTTCTCAGTTCTAATTATCAACATACTGCAGAGCTCCTTCTCCTTTCACTTCAGTTCAAAATAAGAAGTTTCACTGAGAACAGTGCCTCTGCTCCTAACACAGCATCTCATGATGAATTTCCATTTGGCTTATTGTATTACATCCCTTTTTTTGGTAGACAATGAAACACTTGTAGAGTTAAGTCCTCCTCATAGAATCATAGAAGATTAGGGTTTGAAGGGATTTCAGGAAATTATCTACTCCAACCCCCTGCTCAAAGCAGGACCAACTCCAACTAAATCATCTCACCCAGGCTTTGTCAAGTGAGCCTTAAAAACCTCTAAGAAGATTCCACCACCTCCTTAGGTAATCCCTGTTCCAGTGCTTCACTACCCGACTAGTGAGAAAGTTTTCCCAATATCCAACCTAGACCTTCCTCATTGCAACTCATCAGTGAAAACAGTTACAATTTGAACATTTAAATTAACCAAAGCTATTGTGCATTCTAGTTTATCCTACAAAGCTTTCTATAAGCATGTTCAGATTATATGTGTGGGACATAAACAGTGATGTGATTTCATATTCATTCTATATGGCAAAGCATAAATATCATAGGCTGTACTGAACAATTTACGAAATGCTTCTGAATTTTGTGAATGTAAGACTTTGAAACTCCAGTAAGGTGGAAGAGGTAAGGCAAGCGAAATACCACTTGTTGCTATGAAAAGGACCAAATTCTGCTCTCCTTTTCCTGATGTCAGGCTGGAGTACTGAAGTTAACTGAATTAGTCTGGATTTGCACTGGTGTATTCCTCACCCCCACTCCCCCCACATCATGAAGGAGTAATAAAGTAAATGGTTATATTTTGAAGGGATTAAAGTGAAATTTGTTAAGCTGACTGGCCGTCAGCGTTTGAGCTCTCACCCCTTTCCATTGCTGTTTATATTAGGGAAGGAGGGCCGGCATAGTGGGGAAGAAATGTATTCTGTTAGTGGCAAAGTTCAATTTAAAAAAAAAAAAAAAATAATAAAAGGCATTTTAAGCTGAGATACTATTAAACCTATAGATTCAAACTGGTTTTGAGAGTTGGCATGTCAGAATACATCGTGTTCCATGATCCTTACCTCTTACATATACCACTGCTCCTCCATCCTAAAAAGTTCATCTTCTGCTAAGAGGTGGAAGTCTCACTTATTCTAAAGCTGCCATTTATTTCACGGGTCCCTGAGGCATAAATGAGGCATCTTGGGCTGAGTATATGTGCAAATAGCAGGAACTCAAGGTCACACAGGATCAGAGCACTTCTGAAGTAATTAAGTTCCCTTACCGTCTTTTAGCATGTAGATTTTACATAAAAGATAAGCAGTAAAAATGAGATTTTGGGATGTATTATTATTTTGAACATGAACTTTGCCATTCAGACTTCTCCCCAAGCAAAATTGTCATCCTTTCTGTAACAAGAATGAAATAAAACAGGTGATGGAGCAGAAGGGTTACTAATATGATTTCACTCCATAACATATTGCCAATTCGAGGAAGAATTTATATTCCCCTGATAGACTGGAGAGACCCCATGGCACTAAAATCAGACAGCCAGCTCTGGTTTAAGAGTCTAAACAGCCCAGAGCAGGTGCATAGTCACAGGTGGGCCAGGGTCCACCCACTTGGCCCTAAGGCCCGCCTACCTTAACCCCCAGCAGCGGCATGAATTTTGCTTACACAGCAGCCGCGGTGCCACCCACTAGCCGGTGGCCACTAGTGGCGTAGAGGTGCCAGCACCAGCACCTCTGCTCCGCTTGCAGCTGCTTGGCCCAATACTAGTAACTCCTAATTCCATAATCAATGCCTTCCCAAGCTTGATATGATAAACAAAGCCCTCAGTTCCCCAGAGGATGCTGGTAGAAGGCGGAGCTATATTAGGAATATAAACAAGAAACCTAGGGCTGGTCTACACTTCAGTTTTCTTGGAATAACTATTTCAATTAGGTATGTGATTTCTTTTTTTTTAAAACAAAAATAATTATACAGATAAAATCTCTAGTGTGGATGCAAATAAACTGGTATAAAGTTTCCTATACCAGAATAATTTACTGATATAACTGTACCCACTCTAGGTATAATTTAATTATAGTTACAGTGGCACCTCTTTCTAGTGTTGACAGAGATTAATACGTATTTCCTATCGCCTCCCAGGTTAGATCAAGGTTTGAGATCTGGTTTACCCCTGCCCCCAAAACAACAACAAAAAAGAGTACCACGAATTAAGGAAGTATAAAAACTTCAGTGTGTCAAAAAAGGTCAAACAAACAAGCAAACCATTTTATGTGAAGACTTCCTACATCAGCAGTTGTAGTTGAAACTGATTGTTCAAACTTTTCAGCATAAGTCAGATGGCACTGGCATTTTAAACATGCTGTGATCTAAATGAATAACAATGTAACTACCCATAAATCCTCTGACCCAGCAAATGGTCACATCAAGTTGCTGTTCAGCTACAATGAAAAACTGAAATGACAAAACCAATTACATTTTTAAAAAAAAATTGTAAACATAGGGGAAGAAAACAGCTCTTGTCAACACGAACTGTCCTGCAGGGCTGCAGCTTGGCACCAACTCCAGCTGTGCACAGCAGGCTTTTCCCCTTAAACCTACAGCACTGTGCACAAGACACTGAAGAGGATCAGCCTCTTTCCTTACCCATTCCTTAAAAAGCTCTTAGTACTGTGAGACCTTTGTCAAGAGAATATAGTAGGATCCTAAAGTCACATTGTAGGATTAAAACAGTTTTTTTAAAAAAAAAAAACAACAAAAACCAGCAGGCATTTAAAAATTAATTACTATCTCTCACTTTTGCTACCAAAAAGGAACAAAGATAGGTAGCCAGACCCATCAGCCTGAGCCCTGTGAAGTTGCATTCTCTCTCTCTATTTCTTTCTCTTTGTGTGCCCATGAAAGTTACACCACTTTAACTATATCAGGGTAGTGAAAGCAATACATCCCCCCCTCCTTCCACTATGCAGTTATATTGGTACAATCATGCTTTATACTAGTGTAGTTATTTCCATACA
Organism: Pelusios castaneus; assembly: GCA_007922175.1. Classification (NCBI taxonomy): domain Eukaryota; kingdom Metazoa; phylum Chordata; order Testudines; family Pelomedusidae; genus Pelusios; species Pelusios castaneus. The sequence continues at coordinate 7,022,063 of ML685776.1, read as the reverse complement.
GGGGAGGGAACAAATTATACCACTATAAGGCATCTTTATATTGATATAACTAGGTCCACACTAGGAGTTGTACAGATTTAGCTATTCTGATTTTTTTTTTAAAAACCCCAAAAAACAAAAGAAACAAAGTCCTCCTAAACAATATACGTATATTGGTACAAAATCTGTATGTAGACCAGACCTAACATCTACCACATGACCCCTTACATCCAGTTAGTGCTTAGATTTCTCTGTAAATAATCTTTGAAATGTTATAGAAAGAAATGAGCACTTTACACTTACTCCCTCTCACATACATCCAGTATTTTTTTTGTGAAAAAAGCTACTCCAGTCACCAGATTTAGGTGCACTGCACATATTGGTACACACTTTTCTTTTCTTTTAATATATTGGTTTGTGTACTCTTCCAATTTTACTACCTGCAGTACAGGCATGGGAAATTACTAAAACTGAAAAGCAAATGAGTTGAAGTATTACTGAAGTTAAAATAAGCAGGAGAAATTAGGTGGTCAAAAGAATTGAAGGATGAATGTTTATGGGTAGAATAATCAAAGTGATTCTATTTGGAGATGCACTTTCAAAAGTATATTCCTTTTCTACTCCTCAGCTTTAAAAAAAGATGTGGTTGCAAATCAACAAATAGTCATGGGGTGCACCCACAAAGGAAACTTCACAAGATTTGGATCTGGATGTGCCTCGGCAAAGCTTGGAGCTCCTCAGATGCAACAATCTGGTTTGGGTGAGATCCCTTTTTTAAAGCCCCCCCCAAAAGCAAAAAAACCAGCCATCTCTCTTGAATTCCATATGTTAATTTTACTTTAATGAAAAAGGAAGTAGGGGAGCCAGGAGACTTTAATGAAGGAATGTTTATTGTTAGAAAATTGAAGTATGCCGGGGTTACCCCAAGACTTTGAAACCTTGCTCAGATGTTATTAGCAGCCTATTTAAACCTAATCCTTTTGTGATTTCTTCCTACTTCTAGACATTTTCCCTTTCTCTCATAGGTTCCTGAGGTTCTGTGACCTTTCCTCAAAAATCTCTCCCTGTTTCCTTGCCATAGTCCTGCTTGCCTAGTTTCTTTTCAGATTGTGATATATGAAGTCCTTCCACAGCCCTTTGTTACGTAAAGTTGAAGGCACTTGCAGCCTCAACCTCACTTAGGGCATGTACACACGATAACTTTATCACGCATTAACAGTCACTACCGCGCGATAATAACAACAGCGTACACACGTGTAATAGGGCTCTTGCGTGTCAACAGCCCAGTTGTAGCGCAATAGAAAAACCACCTCGACGAGGGTGGTAGCAGTTAACGCGGAACAGCTGTTGCGCCTTTCAACTCGTGTGTACGCTTACCGTGCAATGATTGGCCTCCAGAACTGTCCCAGCATTCCAAAGTCGTCCTCTCTGGTCTTCCCCCCACCTGCTCTGTGGCTGTGACGAAAGTCAGTCAGTCCCCGCCCTCTTTCGATTCCCGGGATTTTCGAATTTCTCGTCTGTTTCACTTCCTGCTCTCTTCCTCGTGGAGTGGAGTGCAGCTCTGATCTTCACTAGCAATGGCGGCCCATCGTGGAAGACGTGCACCCATTTGGAGCACGGCAGAGGTGCTGGACCTGATCAACATCTGGGGAGAGTCTGCTGTGCAGGCGCAGCTACGTGGCAGCAGGTGAAATTTCGACACATATGGCATAATTTCTCGGGCCATGTCCGAGAGAGGTTATGAGAGAGACACTGTGCAGTGCAGATCTAAGGTGAAGGAGCTGAGAATAACCTATCACCAAGCGAAGGAGGCAAACCGCCGTTCGGGATCAGCGCCTGCTACATGCAGGTTTTACAAGGAAATAGAAGCCATCCTCAGCGGGGACCCCACAACAACCGCCAAGAATCCTGTGGACACATCGGCCCCCCCTCATCCCGTGAATGCCAGACCCGAGCAGGATGAGGACGTGATCGATGAGGAGGAGGAGATGGAGGATGACCTGGAGGAGAGCGCAACAGTGTGTAGCCAGGAGCTGTTCTGCACCCCCGCTGAGACGTCCACCCAGGACATCAATTGCAGCGTGTCCTCTGAGGTGGCAGAGGGGGGTTCAGGTAAGTTTCTCTTATGTGCAGCTACGGCTCCTGCTAAAAAATCATTGTCCGGGGTAGGGCGGGGGTGCTTGCTGTCTCGGTCCCCGCTGTGCACGCTCTTCACTATGCATTCATTAGAAGTGCATCAACACAAGCACTGATTGTCAAAAAATCATCTGTATTTAGGTCACTAAAGGTTTCCTCGATGTACCGCCAGAGCCTCCTACTCAGGTTAGATGGGATAGCGTCTGTGTCTACGCTCCCGTATAAGGATACTCGTCCTCGCCAGCTGCAAAGCACAGCCCTGGGAACCATGGCAGCAGCATACGGTCCCGGCTGGCATCCGGAGGCATGTAGGAGATGTATTCTAGCTGGCAGGGGCACTCTGAGGAGAGGGATATCGGGTTCCATCTCTGTGCCCAATGCAGAAGGTTAGCCCCCAGTAAGGTTCCTATTAGGACGTACCTTGTCCGCTTCAGCAAAGCATAGGATGTTGACTGCCCTGTATCTTCCAGTGCAATGTGCTACTGGAAGGTTACAATGGTTATCTAGGCTATGTGTTAACAATAGCTTTATTATTCTTTTTTTTATTAGATTCGACCTTCACAAGGCCGGTGTCTACCCCAGCTGACCGCATGAGAAACATTCGGCGGCGTGCTCAAAGAAACAGGGAGGATATGTTTCAGGAGCTGCTGAAAGCAACACAGGAATCCACAAGGGAGAATCGAGCCTGGAGAGAGGAATCCCAACAGAGGAGGCAGAAACATAGGGACGAACTGATAAGCGTCATGAAGGAGCAAACAGAACTGCTCAAGAGCATGATTGCTTTGCAGTCCCAGGCGATTAATGTCCGGGCTCCACTCCAGACAGTTCAGCCGTGTCTGCCTCCCACTCCCCGTAGTCCCTCAAAGCATTTCTTTGAAGGCCACCCATCCCCCTGGTATACCGCAACATCCAGTCCCTCACAGAGCTACTTTTTAGAGACCTGCAGCTACACCCACCTGTAAACCCTCCAACCCCCCCCCCCAACCACTCCTCCTTTAATCTTTTAATAAAAACAGTAACAAAAATTTTGAAAAGTGGCTTTATTTGTACACAGCACAGTGCAAATATCATAAGGTGCACTTGATGCGTCCTTGAAGGAAACTATGGGAGGGCATCATTGAAATGCTCCCTGAGTGCCTCCCTTATGCAAGCAGCTCCTCGTTGGGCCCCCCTAATACTCCTAGTGGCTGGCTGTTCGTACACTGCCTCTAGGCGCTGTGCCTCCATAGCCCACCCTGGGGAAAACTTTTCTCCCCTATTTTCACAAATGTTATGAAGGACACAGCACGCCGCAATCACAGCAGGGATGTTGTCCTCGTCCAAGTCCAGCCCCCCATACAAACATCGCCAGTGCCCTTTTAAGCAGCCGAAGGCACACTCCACAGTCATTCTGCAGCGGCCATTCTGTAATTGAACCGCTCCTTGCTGCGATCCAGGTTCCTGGTGTACTGCTTCATGAGCCATGGCATCAGTGGGTATGCCGGGTCTCCGAGGATGACTATGGGCATCTCCACATCCCCCACAGTAATTTTTTGATCTGGGAAGAAGGTACCCCCTTGCAGCTTCCGGTACAGTCCAGTGTTTCTGAAAATGCGGGCATCATGCGCCTTTCCCGACCAACCAGCATTGATGTCTGTAAAATGCCCCTTGTGATCCACGAGTGCTTGTAGCACCATGGAGAAGTAGCCCTTCCTGTTTATGTACTCGGTTGCGAGATGGTCTGGAGCCAAAATCGGGATATGTGTGCCATCTATGGCTCCCCCGCAGTTAGGGAATCCCATGGCAGCAAAGCCGTCCACAATCTCATGAACATTGCCCAATGTCACCGTCCTCCGTAGCAGAACGTGATTGATGGCTTGGCACACTTGTGAGAGGGCTAATCCGACGGTGGACCTCCCGACTCCAAACTGGTTTGCAACCGACCGGTAGCAGTCAGGAGTCGCCATCTTCCAGACAGCAATCGCAACACACTTCTCCATGGTTAGGGCTGACCTCATGTTGGTGTCTTTACGTCACAGGGCAGGGGCCAACTCTGAACACAGATCCAGAAAGGTTGCTTTCCGCATTCGAAAGTTCTGTACCCACTGCTCGTCATCCCACAGCTGCATAACAATGTGATCCCACCACTCGGTGCTCGTCTCTCGCGACCAGAAACGGCGTTGCACCGTGTGCAGATGATTGGTGAAGGAGCTGAGCAACGCGGTGCTGTTGCTCTGCAGGGCATCGATCAGCCCCTGCTCCTCGGCATCCTCGTCTGATGCGGAGCTCATTGCGTACTGAGCAATCAGCCGAGATGTATTCAGAATGCTGAAGGCGACAGTGGAGATCAGAGCAGGATCCATGCTGTCGCTGTTGTGATGGCTCGCAAGTGGTGCGGTGCGTCACTGCACTGTTAAAAATAGGCGCGAGTTGCTATTGGCAATGAGGAAGGAGCAAGGGGAACACAGTGCACCTTGGGAAACTGAGATTTTACCCATGGTGCTTTGCATTCCTTTCCTTCATCCCATGATTCCAAGCGCCGATTGAGGGAAAATTGAACTGTGGGATAGATGCCCAGAATTCATTGCGCTACAGCGCGATATACCAAAGAATTCTGTTGCGTTGCAAGGAGGGACGTGTGTACGCGCTCCCCCCCAATAAAGGTCACGTGTTTTTTATAGCGCGATTGCCATGTTGTGCTTTAATCTGATCGTGTGTACATAGCCTTAGTTTTAGCTAGCACCTTCTGATTTATAGTTTCTGGTATTTGCAAGGAGCAACATCAGTGTCAAGGCCCAGTGGAGGGTTGTCTACAGTTGTACCTCTCACATCCACCAATGGTGATCATGTCAGATCTATTTCTCGGTGCTGCTCTTGCAAGAGGCACAGTACAGAGGGTAGAGTAAGGGGTACCGAATGGCAGTTTTAAACCACTTTGAACTATTTAGATTCTAGGCCATTTTGGAGTTGGTCTCATTCCTAGCCTAAATTAGAGCAGCCCAAGTGGTGTCCTAGTTGACAGTAGCCTCATATGTCACAGACTAGAATACCTGCTGTTCTGTGCCTTATGTGCCCACATCCTCCTGCCTCCACTCAGCCATCTATACATCCAAGAAGTTGTAAGGGGCGTAGCAGAGAGATGATTGCCCCAGCCTTATGTTGCTCCAGCACTGGACACTGGCACCAGTTTATTTCAGGATTTAAGAAAATGCTGAGGTTTACTCAGGCAAAGCTGTCTGAGTCTTCTCTATTGACGGCAGCACAATATGGATGCCGATGTATGGCTTGGTCTCCTGCTGAGCCTTGTGCCAAACACATGCCAGTTACGTCTGTAAACTCTCTATGTGCGCCGTATAGCAGAGGCAGCCTTAAGCTATTGGGGGTCCACAGTGAAGGCCCATTGTGGGGCCCCCATAGGTTCCCCACTACCGGCCCCATTCCCATAACCCCAGCTCCCCATGTCCACCCGGCTCCCAACAGCTGACACCCTCCCTGCGGCCCCAGCTCTCCTAGCTCCCTGCCCACAGCTCTGGATCCCTGAGGCTAGCCCCCTCCCTACCCATCCCCCTTCTAGCCATGGCTTCCTCAAAGACTTACCCCTCCGAGGCAGATGTGGCTTTTGGGGCAGGCAGGGACGAGGCACCTGTTTGCTCAGGGCCCTAGGCAGGTGCCTGCTTCACCTCCCCCGAAAGTTGCCTCTGCTGTATAGAAATGAATTGCTCGGCCTGTGAGTGCTTTCTATTAGTCTTCTGCTTGGATAGGGTTAAGGTGGGTTTTTTGGTTGGTGTTTTTTTTTAATTTTTAAAAATAATTACAATCCTTTTCAGAATTAAATCTATTGTAAATACACAAAACAGCTACACTCCTTTTGAGTCTTCCTAGCTAGGTTTAGAAGCTACATTCACACAGACTTCTAACTAGTAAATGAGCATTCCCTACTGTTTACCATGCAGAATTTAAGAAAGCTGAAGCATGCAGAGCATGACCATGCATCCAGACTGTCCCAGCATGCAGAGGTGCTAAAATCAAAGATTTTGGTTCATGGCCATTTTTAATTTAACGCTTTACCTGACTGCTGTAAGATCTGGACTGATTGCCCCAGCAGCACTCGGTTAACCTATTGAGATAATATCTACATTAGTGATGAGATTAGAAAGGAAATTGCAGTGGAGTGGAAGGAAATTCAGACAGTTTAAATTTTCTGTACTATATTTGATGAAATTATTGCCAGCAATGGCTATACTGTATGCAACTGATAACCAAATGAAGTCTGACTAGAGCATGGGAGATAATGCTAAGAGGGTAGAGAGAGGCAACTGTCTAGATACAAAATATTTACAGAAAATGAAGTATTTCCTATTCTAAAAGTAAGATCAGTTTGTGGAAGCCCTGAATGAGGTCCAAACGCCAGCCATTGTGATACTTCAAAGATCATAGAGGATTTGTGATTTAGACTCAGCAAATCTAGGGTCAGCAGTAGACTTCCTGACCCTCAACAAGTCACTTCAACTTTGTAGGTCACTTCCCCATCTCTAAAATGCAGATAATAGTGTTTACTTTCTCTCTACATTTGTCTGTCTTGTCTATTTTAGACTGTAATTCCTTCACACCTGGGACTGTTTATTCCTATGTCAGTTCAGTGCCTAGCTCAGTGAAGCCCTCAGTGGTACTGTATTATAAATATGATTCCCTTAGCTACAGCGCCTTTTCTGTTCCTCCCTGTCCACTCCTGTAATTTGATGATGTCTGTTTAGTCAGCAGATTAGGAAAAATTAAGCAGAAAACAGCAGCTATAGAAAGCTTCCACTTGCATATTTTTGCGATTAAAGTGAATTTTGCTAACCGTGCTCATTAGAAATAAAGACAAATCATGCTCTTAGAGGTATGTACTGCATAGTGGCAGAGAACTTGTTTAATAATTATCTTAAAGCGCAACATACTGATACATTTACTTGTTAGACCTAATTCTTGCTACATGAAAACTATTCTTTGGACAGATTGTGGTTGCTTAAAGATTTGCTTATGTACAAATATGGGAGAATCAAATAGATAGGATCAGACAGCCACATTAAGATCAATGGCCAGGTTTAAAAGTCTGTACCTGATGGTAATGTACCAGTCACTTTTATATTACATTGCTCAGAGAAATAAGCTTAAAAGCATCACTATAAAAATTGATTGCAAAGATACTTGGACAAATATTGAATTTTAAAATCTGAAATGGTATAAAGAATCAGAAAAAGACACCTTAAAGCCCCACATCTTCATTCAGAGTTTAAACTCCTTTTATTAGCAGTAAATATGGCTTAAGGAAAGGTATGGAGGAGTGATACAGGCTTTGCCTGGTTTATAATTATTGCATTACTAATGATGAGGTAGCTAGAACAAGTTGGTATAATGCAATTAAGTAACTAATCTTCCAGGACTCCTTGTTAATCTTCCAGTCTGTTTCCATAGATATGCCAGAAGTGCTTGTGAGCATAACTAGAGGAGACAAGTCTGACCATCTTTATGTCCTTTGGAAAGAATGATCTAAAATAAAGCCTTCAATGTTTCAAGTTAAACAATGTCCTGATGCAGGGGGATATCACCACATTGCGAGAAGTCAAAGAATGAGATTATTGGCCATTTACATAGACAACAGTGGGTAAAGTTTTCAAAAGTTCTTAGAAACTTTTCAAAATTCTACCCTTTTTTAAAAAAAGTCATCTGAAGTGTCTGAGCACTGTCATAAATAACAACAACTACCTTGTTTTCTCTAATAGTATGTCAGTCAATACTAATAGGAACTAATAGGGTGGGCCTCTTCCAATATTGTGCAATGAGAGTTAGTCATGTGCACACTTCTAAGAAGACCCAATACATTATGACAAACAAGGAGTCCTATAGAATGTTTAAGACTAACCAATTTATTTATCACATGAGCTTTTGTGGGTAAAATCCTACTTCATCAGATGCATGAAATGGAAACTACAGAATGGAAGGGAATAGAGAAATGCAGAGAAGGGCTCCTGCCCTGCTGGTGCTGAGCTGGGCAAGGACGGATTATTGCAGGGGCTTTAGCCTGGGGCCCCCCTTTTGGCCGAGGCCCAGGGCTTAAGCCCCTAAAGCCCCTGCGATAATCTGGCCCTGGGTAGCAAGTGTCTATACTATAGTAGAGTAGCTGTGGCACAGCTGCTGTCGCTCTTGTAGTGTAGACACTACCCTCCCAGAAACTACTAGATCTGCCAGAGCTGTACACATTTAGTGGTTTTATAAAGTGGCTCTTCAATACTCACTATAAAATGATGTGTTCTAAGTTAGCTAGGGGTAAAATCCTGCAGCAGACAAGACAGGCTGTAGTTTCATGCAACTTGCTAGGTCACATTAAAGAACATGGGGTACCTTAGATTTAATATACCCTACTAACTAGGATGAAGGCTATACACTGCCTTTTCTGTACTAGAATTTTAGTTCAAGTTAGCTAACTTGTCATTACAAAACAGTGGGTTCTGAAGTCACATGGCTGTGGCGGCTAAGGAGGGGGAAAAATTACATAGAATTAGATCAGTAAATCATGACACCGTTGGGATCACGATTTGTATTTTCCATTAAGCAATCTGTAGAGTTGTTTTTGGCATCAAAAATTAGAATTGTTATGTATAACTATAATTTATAGTAGCTGTCTCAATTTTACATTATTGTAAAGCTTGGAATCTAAGGATAACGAATACATCATGTACACTAGGCAGGAATTTACTACGTTCCATTTCAGGCTCAATAAAGAGAATCCATTTGCACGGTTTTAAATGGTTGTTCTACCTTTCCTAATTTGCAGCTAATAGTGAAATATTATATCTATAACACATTAATCTTCCACTAAACAATTTCTTTAGTATTATCCTACAATGTTTTTGTGAAAGAACTTCTTAAAAAGTCTTATATAATTAAATAGAGATGAAATCGATAGAGTTATATAGTTGTTACTTTAAAAAACATTCATAAAATTTAGAGACTGAGACATCTTTGCCAAACACTTAAAAAATCCAAATATCTTGTAGATTCTTATAGCAGAAGTCTCCCTCGAGTTCTACGGGACTGCTCAAATTGCTGATAAAAGCCAAACAGCAATATTAAAATTCTGCAGGACTTTTCCCATAGGGGAAAAAACAGTCTGAAGATAAATTAAAAATAAAATCTTGATTACAAGCACAGAGACAAAATAAAAATTTTCTATTTTGCTTTCATACCATAACATAGAATATAAACAATGTTAAAAACCAGATATATTCTGTTGGATTCAGGTTAGAACTCATGGAAAGTATTCTGAGAATCTCTTCTTCATACTTGTCTTCATCTGAAAGGAAGAATGAAACAAGCAGCTCTTTCAGTGGGGAATTTCCGCATCTTCTGGTTCAATTAAAAAAAACTTCAGTCCTTGGAATGCATTTTTGCTGGGCAGTCAGTAGCACAGGGTATTTAAAAAGGTGTGAATAGCTGCTAATACTAAACAGATACAGATAAAAGAGTCTGAGCTTTTCCAGTCCTCATTATCATTTGTCCTGTAAATGCTAAATAGCTGGCAGAAGTCAAATTCTTTAACTGCAAATTATGCAATTTATAAGTGTTGGCAACAGAGTCTGGAAACTTTGGGAGCATAAGAAACCAACTCCTGTTTTATTGCGAGTCACATGATGTTTGGTATTTTTATTAAGGCCCTAGCTGGTAGAATCAAACAATTGCTTGAGAATCTCCATTTTCACTAAAAAGGAAAGAAAAGTAAGCTTCTAGCCAGGAGTGACCAAACAAATCATAACAGAAGAGATCTTGAAAACCTCGTGTATGCTCTAAAAGCACAGAAACTGGAACCCAAAATTTGGCTTAATCCCCACTTCCTCCTGATATTTTGGGGCCTTACTCATGATTTTTGAATGCCTGTAGTGGGTAATGGTGCTGACTATTGTAATTAGTGACAGCGTTGATAATAGTGTCTCCTTTGAGATTAATCACTAAGACAATGTCTATACTTGGCCAAATAAGTCGACTTTGCTAAGTCGACTTAGCATGTCTACACTCAAAAATTAAGTCGACTTGAAGGGGACCCTTCCAAATCGAATTAGAGCGTCCACACTGGATGCCTAAGTCGACTTCTAGGGGCTAGGTGGACCTGGGACTGGTCCATGGTGGTGGTGGGGCACCCCTTGCTAAGTGCCAGGTGGCTCAGCATTTGCCCCATTGTACCTGGGTACAATGGGGGCTGAGCAGGACAGGGACCCTGGCAGGGCATAGGAGCAGGGTGGGCAGGGCTCCGTCCTGCCCTGTGGGGGAGCACACCAAGCTCTGCCTGTGCCAGCCACCCTGGCAGGGTGGGCAGTGGGGGAGCCCTGGAGCCCTTTAAGTCGACTTAAAGTCAATTTAGGTCTAATCTGCATCTACACTGGCTAAATCGACTTAATAAAGTCGACTTTATACTAGGTTTTATAAAGTCTACTTTAATTTTCCCTAAATTGACTTAAGCTGCTGCTTAAGTCGACTTAAGGAAAATGTAGTGTAGACGCAGATTAAATTAAGTTGTCTTAAACAAGCTTAAATCGATTTAATTTGTAAATGTAGACGCACCCTAAGAGTACCTCTTCACTACAAAGCTTACAGCAGCACAGTTGTTCCGATGCATCTGTGCTGCTGTAAGATCATTTGTGTAGCCAGTCTGTGCCAACGGGAGAGATCCCTCTTGTTGGCCTAATTAAACTACCCACACAAGTGGCAGTAGCTATGTTCGTGGGCAACACTGTCCTCACTGATGCTTCTGTTGGTGAAATGTATATTGGTCAGGGTGTGCTTTTTTTCACATCCCTGAGCGACAGAAGTTGTTTTTGTTTTGCTGGAATAGAGGAACATGTTTACCCCTCTGAAAAGTGTGAGAGTGTCTCATAGTTCATGTAGTCAAATTCCAAAGGGGTAGCCGTGTTAGTCTATTGTAGAAAGACAACAGAGTCTTGTGGCACTTTTAAAGACTAACAGATTTAATAGTTCATGGTTCATCTTTCAGGTCTACGAATGCTAAATGTCATAAGTTTCCTCTTTCTTATGTTTTCATTAAGCTTGTTTGCAACCTACAGCATTAGATCCTGTTTATGTTAACTAGGAGGACAGAAAATTATGCATCTGCTACCTCATTCTCTTAAACAAATTACTTACCACAGTCATCTTGAAACATTTGTGGGATACAGTGCAGAGTGCCATAAACACATTTGCATAGGGAACAATCTTTCTGCAGCCAATTTCCGTGGATAACACCACCACAGTCTCTGTTAAGAAGAACATATTTTAGATTTAAAGGCGATCCCACTAATAAACAGGAAAAAATACACTTTTTCCTTAGTTCTGTTACCTTTTCCGTTCATCAAAGTCACAGTATCGCCCCGTGAAATGTTTTGGGCAGGCACAAAAACTACCTAGGATACAGGTTCCTCCATTTTTGCAGCAGTGTCTATTTAACTTCTTGCCTGGAGTTTTGAAAAAGAAATCATTATAGCTACAAATTATGTCCTATATTTGATTGCCATCAGCATATGACAACTGTAAATGAGGATTTTTCTCATTTGCACTGACATACCTGGAACTAGACAGACAATGAGAAATATATATTTAGTAAAGAATTAGAAGAAGAGTCCCTTGAACAAGAAGTTACTTGAGCTTTGAACACCCTTTGAACCATTCCCAGTACAGACTAGGAATCAGGAGAATCCTTCCTTCAACCATGATTTCCTCATGTTGTCATCTATCACACATTCAAGTCAAGGAAGGGGGAAAGAATAGGTCCACAATATTGCTTTTAGTAAAATAACCTCAATCCATAATGATCTGGAAAACCTTACTAGCATGTGACAAGGATAATTCGGCAATGATAAGGGAAAATCTTTGAGTATCTTTTCAATTAAAAACAACAAGGAATCCTTTGGCACTTTTAAAGACTAACACATTTTAAACAAGAGCCTTGCAGAAATTTTAAAGACTACTATGGGAAAAGCATATTGGACTCATTTGTTTATACACTGTCACCATCAAAGACATTTTATAGCATAATGCAGAGCAAAATATTTTCAATTTACAGCAAGTAAAATTTATTTCCCACAGTTTGAAATGTATTTGATTTGATTTAATTTATGCCAATAGAGCTACATTCATAGCAATCTCAATAGTTGGGATCTGGAACAAAGATTTTTAAAAAGCATCAATTAGCCTGGGGCAAATACTATCACATGTTTACTCATTGGAATCGTCTTGGCCACTGATCATGCCTTTGTTGTAGGCTTTCCAAGGGCATCCTACTGAATGAGTTTACTGGCAGGAAGATTTGCAAAACAATTGATTTTACTTTACTATTGGAGAATAATCCAAGTTCACCGTCCATGAACATTCATGTCAGAAATGTGTCTTTAAAGAGTTAGAACAACAGGGAATAGAAACACCGAGGTGGCCCATGCCCAGATATAGGCTATAGGCCAAGAATTATTTATTTAATGAGTACAAGAGGGCACACAGATAGCAAAACAAAACAGAGGTAATTTTCAAGTTAGTTATTCACTATGAATTATTCACCAAGCACTCTTCTCACTCATATGATAGAAAGAATAGTATTGGTGCAATTTTCCTAATTATACATAATGCATTAACTTACTGTCTGTGAGGCCAATAAAAGGTACATAAGACTGCAGCTCTGAAAAGCCATTTGTTTCATTAATGGTCTTCAGGGAAAAGTCAAAATATCTCAAAGGTGGTTGTGTTCCAATAGTAGCCAGATTTGTCCTGTGCTTTGGGCTCCTTTCTTCATGCTCTTAATTTGAATAAAGGGAAATGAATGTGTATAGTGTAAGAAACAATATATATTTTAAAGACATCTTTTACCATTCAATTACTATTACCAATATGAAAGAAATCTCTTACCAGTTTCCAGTCCCATCTTAACAATGTCAGAGAACAGAGCCAGAATGAAAACAAATCTAAAACAGAGAACTCAGTTTAGTTGCAAAGAAACAAAATCTATAGTTTAAGAAAAGGAGAAGAGTAAAAAACAAAACAAAAACAACACCTTTTAAACCAAGTAAATATTCAGTTATTAAAATTTCAGCTCTCAAGAAAGCCTTAAGTAATTACAGCCAAGCAGGGAAAAAAAAAAAATCAAGAAAATCTTTTTCTTTAAGATAGCAAAAAGAATATCCAAAAGTTGACAGTTTCAAAGATGATGTTGTCAGTGTTCCTAACCTAGATGAGACCCTCTTGCTCATTATTCTTCTATCTCAAGAGACAAATGCTATAAAAATAACTGCAATATCTGGCACTTTCATTTACTGGCTAGCACCATCATCCACAGAGAAACCTTGACGCAGCTTTTTGTGTTGTGTCTGGTAGAAACAAGCATTGAGAACTGTTAGTGTCACTTCAGCTTTTCCTTGTTGCAGGTCAATCAATAAACAATTGAAAGTCACTTATCACCTGTCTCCTCTCCTCCCCACACATTGATAACCTCACTAGAGCTCACCTAAGAAAACATACATGACAACAGAACTGAGCTGTCTGCTGGCAATGCATTCTGCCCCAATTCTCCACTGATTCAGCAGTGATTTTTATAAACTGGTGTAACTCCATTGGCTTCAGTGGAGTTGCTCCTTATTTATACCTGTGTAAGCAGAACTGGGCCCAATATCCTTTTAAAAAGCCAACAGAAAGGACCCCTCAGGTGAGTGAATATATTTGCTGTTATATGTGGTGGTGTTGCAGCTGTAGTGGATCCCAGATTTGACAGACATGAAGTGGGTGAGGTAGCATCTTTTATTGGATCAACTTCTGTTGCTGAGAACAAGTTTGCAAGCTTACAGGGATCTTCTATAGGTTATAGAGCTCTGTGTAAGTTTGAAAGCTTGTCTCTTTCACTGACAGAAATTGATCCACTAAAAGTTATTGACTCACCCACCTTGTCTTACGAACTGCTGAATTACACACTCGCTTTGCACAGGTAAATGACTATACAGGGGCAAGGCAGTGGAAATTTGGGGCTGAAAGTCTTACTTCCAATACAGAAACTTTAGCAAAATTTCATGCTGTTACTAATGATGGTCCAGCTCCAAGAGTGTTAACAGTGATGGGAGTGCCAGTGCTGATGGGAGCCGCAGCTAGTGCTGGTTATTTTAGGTATTGTGTCATCTAACCTTGTTTCGAACAAATTTAATTGAATGTTTGCAAAATTTCCCCAGTGTAGTGTGTCCTTTGAAAAATCAAGCATCTCTTTTCTTAAGTGCCATATTATGTGAGCATTATGTAAAATAACTTGCAAGTTAACTTTTGAAAATGTAGCCCTGTATTTTTAGATATAAATGGTTGTTTACTAAAATTTAGCTTTAGGCATTAATATGAATCCTGGAATGTTTCTTCGTTCCCCTGTTTTTGATATAAAACAAAAAGAAATATACAGAATGCAAACCTTGTTTCTTCCAGAATATAGGAGAGAAAACATTTTCAAGTTGTAGGGTTCTGTGTAGTACTTCTTTGTATTGTTCTCCTCCCCCCTTTTTGTTTGTTTGTGTTAAATTGAACTGGCGGTATTACAGGCCATTTTAAATCAATGCTCTCACAACTAGTGCAAGAAAAGTGAAGCCGCCAGTGAAGAGTCAATGAGGAAGCAGTGATAGCAATTATCAGCTCCTCTACATAAATATCCTGAGCTTTAGAGCTGGGTGAACCTTCCAAGTGTGATTAAAAAGGGATTAATGATTTTTTTTTTTTTTTTTTTTGCATAAGAACAAATTTGTGTTGGGTTTGCAAATCATAAAGTTTGAAGAGGTTTGTATTTAAATGAACCCAGTTTTCCAATGAACAAACAATACAAGCCCTTCATCAAGACCCGAGTTTGACAAGTTCATGCAGTTTTGCAGGGGATTGCTCCATTTAATTAGTTTGCAAGAACCAGAAGGGACTTCAGTTCTAATGTTAGACTCAAAATCTGATGTAAGGGCAACAGATGAATTGTCATTTGTACAGTGCTGACAGCATGGGCTTTACATGCAGTTTTGAAGATAAGGGGATTGATTCTCATTTCACTGATGTCAGTACAATGGAGCTACTACTGAGATGAGAACGGGGCCCCAAGGGTTGGATCCTTGGCTGGTGTAAATTGGTGTGTTTCCATTGACTTCAATGGCACTATTCTGATTTAAAGCAACGGAGAATCTGATTCATAGCCTTTAGTTACATATTCACAAAATAAGAGCTTCAAATAGTGTAAATTGGTACTATTGTGCTGGGGTCAATGGAGCAATGCAAGTTTACGCTAGATGAGGATCTAATCCAATATTTTTTCTGTGTCCAGGTTAGTTAGACACCAGTGAATGAATCAGGGACATGGGAATACACAGCAATTCTGCCTTATTTTGGGCCAGATTTCTGTTTGCAATTGCTAGGATGTAAATGTGTATGTAACTCTTATGGACTCACAATGCAGTGACCTCAGAAACATCTGAACTCCTGGAAACTGGAAAGGCCTAAGTTGTGAAAACTGAAAACTGAAAGATGACAGTGAAAAATCTTTAAGCAAGAAGTAATAGACTGTGACTGCACACAGGGATGTGTGGAGGGTAACAGGTATAAATTAAACAAACAAGGAGACCTGTGGCACTTTTAAAGACTAACAGATTTATTTATCACATTTTCGTGGGAGAAAATCCCACTTTGTCAGATGCTTTGAAGATAGGGAACTTATAAAATGGGAGAAAATTAAATGCGGGGAAATGTATGACACAGGATCAAGTCAGGCTGTAACAGCAAATCAGAATAGATGATGGAAGCTGTGATTTGTAAACTAAACTAAACTCTACTGGAAACAAAGTGCCACGGGACTCCTCGTTTGCTTTGTTGAGCTAGATTAACACGGCTCCCCCTTTGGAATTTATATCTGAAATAGCACAGGAAGCCCTCGAAGTGAGGAAATCAGTGCGAAAAAGGGTGAGAACGGAGTCTTAGTGGTAGAATCCTCAAGATAAAGAATCTGCTCAGAAGAACAAGGTAACTTTTAAAAGTGGCAGACCAATGGCTTGAGCAGTGATAAGATGGGGAATGTGGAGGCAAAACAGAAAGGCCAAAGAAGAGTTGCAACACCTAAAAATGTGGCCTGTGATTATACAATTGACTAGAGAAATATGAGGGAGCGAAGACCATCTACAAACTAATAAAGGAAACAGAGAAGACAAGGGCTGTGAATGAGTTTGTTCATATTAGAAATAAAAATCGTTTATTGCAAATGAATGATGACTCAATCACTAAAGCCTAGAATAATTATTTTGAAAGAAAAACAAAGAAGGAGTCCTGTGGCACTTTTAAAGACTAACAAATTTATTTATGAATGAAGTGAACCCAAGAAAGGAACTGAGATCATATAAGTAGAATTCAGGAGTAACAGGTTGAATAGAGGAGGAAGTGGTTCTAGAGGCATTTAGAAAGATGAAGAAGGAGAAACCACATGAGCTGGATAATGTACTGGTGGATGTACTGAAGTCGTTGGGAAGGGAAGCCTAGGAACTTAAATTAATAACTCTGCTGGATGCTAAAAATCATGGACTGAACAGAGACACTGGATTTATGTTTTATTACAAGAATCTGTAACCCACTAACCCCTTTTTGTCCTACCACTGCAGAGGTGTTAACAAGCCACTTCTCTTTGAATGGTCCCCTAAAATATGTGCTAACTATTTATGCCAAACAACATATTCCATCTTGGTTTTAACTGTTACACTCAAGCAAGTACCTTTTTCCTGACCTGAAGAACTCTGTGTGGCTAGAAAGCTTTTCTCTTTCATCACAGAATTTGGTCCAATATCAGCCAGGATATCTTTCTTGTATTTTACAGGATATTCTTAACAGAAAATGACAGATGAATGGCATATAAGATCTGTACGTGTCTATTTTTAAACAGAAAGGTGATATTACACAGTATGCTAGTTAGTTGTTGCCCCATTAAGCTGAAGTCACACGCTATGAAAGTGTGTAAGGAAACTATTGAAAAGCGTCTACTTAAAACAGTTGAAATTTGGAATGGTCAGTGTAGATTTATGTTGGGATGGTGTACAATTGATGCCATATTTGCCCAACAAATTCTCACTAGACGTTCAGAGAAAAGAGAGAACAACTGGACATAGTCTTTGTATGTGTCACACGATGCTCCCTCTGCTGCCCAGTGTGTCACCTCACAGTCAAAAACTTGCCCAAACTGTTTTCCTTTCACCACTGCTTTCCTTTTAAGCCTTCACTTTCTTCTACACAGAACATAACACAAATGTCTTGTAGCAGGATCTTCCACACTCTCTCCCCTCAGCAGAGCTTCCTCTTGCTTGTTTCTTGTCTCTTCTCCTTATATCCTCCCAACTACAGCATTAGCCCAGTATTTACCACTTCAGTGCTCATAGTTTCCCAACTGAAGATGTTTAATATCTCAGTCCTGAGCCTGGAGCCTTTTTCATGCTGCTCTGTCACAGTGCGTTTGGAGATGTATTATGATTTTATACCAACAAAATTTGTTTGGTGGCATTTGTGACAGAGAGATAAGCTGGAAGGATATGGCTATCTTATCCAGGTTATTTATGATGGAGTGATTGCCACAGTCAAAGCCAAATGGGGTACAGCAGAGTATGTGCAGTAAATGTTGGCCTGCGGCCGCATCAGTAAACCTTTTTTCATTTGCAGTTACAGTTGCAGATGTGAATATATAGAGAAGGCTGCCTTGGAGTATGCTGTTTGTTGAAGATGACTTAATGATATGAGCAAAAGATTGTGAGACCCTGCAAACCAGCTTTGAACATCAGCAACACTGTTTGGAGCAAGTGGGACTGTAGATGTTGGTAAGACTGTGGCTACAGAAGGAGGAGGACCTTTCATAAAGGATATTATAGGCAGAAAGTTTAGAAGAGTGAAAGAATTTAAATACCAAGGATCAATGGTTGCTGACATGGTGCTCCCCTGAGTGGTCCTGACATTGTACCAAAGCTGCTTGGTGTAAGCGGTGGGAGTTGAGTCTCGTTCTCTGTGATCAAAATGTGACAGTAAAGTTAAAAGTTAGCATCTACAAAAATGTACTTTGACCCATCCTAATGCATAGAACAGAGCCTTGTTCAGCCACAAGAAAATAATTCAGTATGCTTTCTACCATGGAAATAAAGGTGGTGAGTTGGTGAAATGGTTGGATACTTCATGGCAGGAAATGAAATGAGGTTGTAAGAGGCTTAATGTGGTTTGCCCCTACTGAAGACAAGTTGAGGGAAGCTAGGCTACATTGGTATGGACATGTCCAACAGAGATCTGAGAGTTTTATTGGTAAGAGGGCCCTTGAAATGATTGTGGATGAAAGGTGACCAGCAGGAAGGTCAAAGACTGTATACATGAACTGGATATCAGCGAGTGGACCTTAGAGAGACCAACGTGCCACATTCATGAGATTTTTGGAAGAAAGCTATAAAAGTCAATGTCCCCAAATAGGGAAGTGGCAAGGAAGGAGAAGGGTGTAGATCTGTAATAAACCAACCGGAGTCAATAGATTTACTCTGAATTTGCATGACTGTAACAAAATACTGTTGAACTATCAGGGGACAGGCTGGAAAATGTGTAGTAAATAATGCTGTTCCTGTATAGTCAAAAAGGTCAAATGCCAGAGGACAGAGTGAATATGATAGATGCAGGGGATGTGTGCCTCAGAAACAAGGTAATGCTAGGAATATAGACACAACAAATGGTGCTTACTGTGACAATTTTTACAACTTTTTTCCTCTCATGATTTTTTTTTTTGGTCATGAATAGTCTTAAATAAAGCAAACAGCCAACTGTGTTCACTAAGGATTAGATTTTGACTTGGACTATACTCCCATATAGAGGAGTAAAGACCCTGACCTTGGGTCATAGTACACAGGTGTAAGTTAGCAGTGTGCAGACACCAATCCCTCCAGAGCAGCTGGGTGAATAGCAGGAGGGAATGGGCAGAACTTTGGCAGTCCACCTCATGCACCTACCACAGCAAATTACAATGCCCTTGCAGCAATGGACAAGCGGAGAAGGAACTGTCCTTTGGAGAGACACTATGATTACTGGCAGCTTCAACGCTATCACTTATTGGTGGTGGTATTTTTATGACCCTCATGGTTGTAATATCTGAGCACTTCACAGTCTTGAATTAATGTATCCCTGGAATAACCCTGTGAGGTAGGAACTTACTGCTTTCCCCTTTTACATAGCAGGGACTAAAGTATAGTGACATTGAGTGACCTTGGGCAAGGTCATTTGGAAGTCTGTGATCAAAGAGGGAACTGAATTCATAACTCTTGAGACCCAGATTAGTTCCCTAGTCACAGGGACCTTTTTTCCTTATTGCCCAAAGGGACATTACAACTCTTAGGTATGGAAAAAAAAACCCCAAAAAAACCCCAACCTTTCTCCAAAATTTTAGAAATCTGCTAATGCCTAGCCCAGAAAGAAGATACAGAACTTCTGTAATGCAGCAAATATTCTACCTTCAGTCTACATAAAAAAGCCTGTGATTTTGGAGCTAAATAACTTTAGTTCTGATTCCTTTGCTGCCTGTTGTTCATTTTTAACTTCTTGAAATTTTCTAACCAGCTGTAATCATGAGACCATTCTACCAACATAAAATTTCTCATCTTTAGACATTTAGCAGGACACATTTATCTATAAATCTGTAAAAATGTAATTAAAACTGCACTAAAGCTTTGATTTATTAAAATTTCCTTTGCAAATCTAAATGATGAATTCTGGTCCTAATGGAACAACTCATTTTAACAAATTAAACACCTAGTAACTGGTATTTTTTTAAAACATTAAATTCTTCTAGGTTAATTATTTTAAAGTTATTGTTTAATCTGTGCTTATTACAAGCCAGAAATCATTCGTTCTATGCACAAGGCTTCTTCATTCTTCCATGCAATTCATCATCTTGTGTGATGAGCTGCATTGTCTCTACCTGTAATTGCCTTTTGTAATTACCACTGCCCCCACTTGTCATGTTTGCTCACCAGAGCAAAAGATAATATATGTAATGGTTAGAGCACCTTTCGTACTTACTGTTGACACTGACACAAAGCCCAACTGTTTAAACCTGTACTTGTAATGAGAAATTTTCTCTTTGGTGAGCTACTAGGAGAATTGGAATCCTGTAGGTTTATGCCAGGGATGATACCTCATTTGCTGCTCTATATTTGTTTTGATGGGGCCCAACATTTGTTAACTGGCTCCATGAAACATGTACAGAGGAAAATATTGGCTCATTTCAGAGTGGATTACTTGCTTAACACTAATGTCAATACATTGCACATTATGAATGGTCAGAACATTAAAATTCAAATTGAACCGTGTCTTCCCCTCCCTTCTCATTCTTGGTCCTACTCTCTTTTTGTCTTTCTCCTTCCCCAAATTATAAACTAGCACAATACATTACAAGAACAACAAACCCACCCCGACAGCCTCACAGGAGCACTATTTTCCCCCTTTCTTTAAATGTCCTTTGCAGTTGTGATTTGACGTTAACAGTGGTACGGAGACTCTGAAATTGTCTCTTGGATGTTGGTACTGCCAGATTCCGTGCTGGTTTGTTGTACATTTCTTTCTTCTCTCTGCCTGTAGTATGGGACAGTGTGTATAGCAGAGAAAGAAGGGCTACATAACTAATTTGACTGGTAGCATTAGAACTATGGTGAATCTTTTCCAATGAAATCTGAACCCAGGCAAAATTCACTGATTTTTTTTCCCCTTTACAACTCCAAATGCAGTTTATATTAACTTGAAATATTCTTTTGAGCAAACTCTTTCCTTTTCACATGGATGCTGGAAATGGCCCATGTCTGCCAACCCTTTTATCAGCACCAGGATTACCATATTTACCCCAGCACTTGCTGACATATTTATTAGGTCATGGAAGTGTCAACTAAATTTAAATCTAATAAACAAGATGACACTGAGATGAGAACTTTCACACTAAGCTTTTTGCTGTTTTTATCTGGAGATACTCCCAGTGGGAGAGGATCAGGTTCATTACCAAGAAATAGATACTGCTTGTTCTTCTATTCACAGTTTTTATAGGTATAGATTAAAACTTTTCTTTTCCTTAGATGTTTTCTACTTTATAAAGTTACAATTAACAAGCTGGCAATGTAGAAGTACTGCCCTAGGGACCTTTGCAGACCTACAATGAGACTTGAAGGCAACATTACACAGCACAGTAAGTCAAAGCCTAAGTTGTAAAACTTTTGGGCCTAATTTATCACTGAGGCTGATAGAGTTATGGCAGGGATACATTTGTCTTCATGTGGTTCAGTGAATTTAGCCCCGTTGTGTCTTATCTTTGTGTGTGACTTTACATGGTTTTGAACGGAGCTGTGGGTATGTATTCAGTAGGAAAAAAGCTGTGTTCTTACTACATAGTAGTTGACACGTAGTTTGCATCTTTTACATGGAGGCAGGCTGAGGTAAAGACTATGAGGAGGAGCCTATGATTTACCTCAACCTGCTATGTTAAAACTACAAATGCCTTGCCTCTGTTGTTAGTTATCATTAATCTCTAGTGGAGACAAGGTTTGTGGAAGTATCTGGCATTACTAGGAGGTGTTTGTTTCCTGATATCACTGTAACCTTGTCCTCTCTTCCTGGCACTTAGAGACTCACTTCAGTCCTTACAATAAATAAATAAATAAATCAGTTTCATTGTCCATCTTTT
The DNA here is from genome assembly GCA_007922175.1 of Pelusios castaneus. Lineage (NCBI taxonomy): Eukaryota > Metazoa > Chordata > Testudines > Pelomedusidae > Pelusios > Pelusios castaneus. Next base: position 7,000,228 of record ML685776.1, on the reverse strand, counting down.
TTAATTCCTCAGTGCCCCCACCCCCTTCACTGCATGAAGTTCAAGCTTATTGTCCTTGCATTATAGGTCCTATAAAACCTGATCCCTCTTTTCTTATCTTTTCTTTTCTCTTGTGTAAAATAAATAATTCATGGTATGTCTACATATACTTACTGCAAAGTATGTTGAACCTATCAAAAGACAAGGAATAGACCTGATTGGATATTTAGGATTGAATCATAGAATCATAGGGCTGGAAGGGACTTCATGAGGTCATCTAGTCCAACCCCCTGGTAAAAGCAGGACTATTCCCACTAAATCATCCCAGCCAGGGTTTTGTCTAACTGAACCTTAAATATCTCTGAAGACGGAGATTCCACCATCTCCCTAGGCAACCTATTCCAATGCTTCATCACCCTCCTAGTGAGAAAGTTTTTCCTAATATCCAATCTCGACTTTCCCAGCTATAACTTGAAACCATTGCTCCTTGTTCTGTCCTCTGTTGCTACTGAGAACAGCCTAGCTCCCTCCTTTTTGGAGCACCCCTTCAAGTAGTTGAAGGTTGCTATCAAATCCCCCCTCAGTCTTCTCTTCTGTAGACTAAATAAGCCTACTTCCTTCAATCTCTCCTCATAAGTCATGTGCCCCAGCCTGACTGGACTCTTTCTAATTTGTCTACATACTTTCTGTAGTGGAGAGCCCAAAACTGGACACAGTATTCCAGATGTGGCCTCACCAGTGCTGAATAGAGGGGAATAATCACAACCCTCAATCTGCTGGCAGTACTCCTCCTGATGCAGCCCAATATGCCATTGGCCTTTTTGGCAACAAGAGCACACTGTTGGCTCATATCCATCTTCCCGTCCACCATAACTCCCAGGTCCTTTTCAACGGTGCTGCTACTTAGCCGATCAGTTCCCAGCCTGTAGCAATGCATGGGATTTTTCCATCCTAAGTGCAGGATTTTGCATTTGTCGTCTTTGAACCTCATGAGGTTTCTTTTGGCCCAGTGTTCCAATTTGTCTAAGTCTCCCTGGGTCCTGTCCCTGCCCTCCAGCGTGTCTACCATCCCCCACAGCTTGGTGTCATCTGCGAACTTACTAACATGCAATCTATCCCATCATCGAGATCATTAATGAAGATGTTGAACAGAACCGGCCCCAGGACCAACCCCTGGGGCACTCCACTCGTTACTGGTTGCCAACTATACACTGAGCCATTGATTCCTACACACTGAGCCTGTTAATCTAGCCAGTTTTCTATCCACCTTACGGCCCACTCATCCAACCCATACTTCCTTAACTTGCTGACGAGAATGCTGTGGGAAACCATATCAAAAGCCTTGCTAAAGTCGAGGTATATCACGTCAATGGCTCTTCCCGCATCCACAAATCCAGTCATCTCATCATAGAAGGCAATCAGGTTGGTCAGGCATGATTAGCCCTTGGTGAATCCATGCTGCCTGTTCCTGATCACTCTATTTTCCTCCAAGTGTTTCAGGATGGATTCTTTGAGGACCTGCTCCATGATTTTTCCAGGGATTGAGGTGAGGCTGCCCAGTCTGTAGTTCCCCGGATCCTCCTTTTTCCCTTTTTTGAACATAGATACTATATTTGCCTTTTTCCAATCCTCCACGACCTCCTCCGTTCACCATGAGTTTTCAAAGATAATGGACAGAGGCTCTGCAATCACATCAGCCAACTCCCTCAGCACCCTCAGATGCAGTTCATCCAGCCCCAGAGACTTGTGCACATCCAACTTCTTTAAGTAGTCCCTAACCTGACCTTCTGTCACCGAGGTCCGCTTTCCTTCTCTCCATTCTACATTACCCAGCGTAGTAGCCTGGGAGCTGACCCTCCCTGTGAAGACTGAAATAAAAAAAGCACTGAGTACTTTAGCCTTTTCCGCATCATCCACCACGAGGATACCTGCCCCATTCAGTAAAGGACCTACACCATCCCTGATCCTCTTCTTGTTCCTGACATACTTGTAGAACCCCTTCCTGTTATCCTTCACATCCCTTGCTAGCTGCAACTCCAATTGTCCTTGGGCCTTTCTGATTTTATCCCTGCAGTCCCAAGCAATATTTTTATATGCCTCCCTTGTCATCTGTCCAAGCTTCCACTTCTTGTAAGCTTCCCTTTTATGTTTCAGCTCACCACAGAATTCTCTGCTAAGCCACGCTGGGCACCTTCCACATTTGCTGTTCTTTCTGCACATCGGAATCATATCTTCCTGTGCCTTTAACAGGGTTTCTTTAAAATGCCGCCAGCTCTCTTGGACGCCTTTCCCCTTCAGATCAGCCTCCCAAGGGATCCTGCCCATCAGTTCCCTAAGGGAGCCAAAATCTGCTTTTCTGAAGTCCAGGGTGTGTGTTCTGCTTCTTTCCTTTCTTCCATTGATCAGGATCCTGAACTCTACCATCTCATGGTCACTGCTCCCCAGGTTGCCATTAACTTCTACTTCCCCAGTCAAGTCTTCTCTGTTTGTGAGCAGCAGATTTAGAGGTGCAAGGCCTCTAGTTGGTTCCTCCAGAATTTGTAGCAGGAAGTTGTCTGAATAACAGAGACTTCTTTAGTTCAATACAATGCCAGCACTTAAAAAAATATAGTATTACTCGTGAATTTGTGGAGTGATCCTTCCTCCCTTTGGTCTCACCCCAAATGTTGCCAACTAAAACCTGGTCTACACCTAAAATAGGTTACCCTAGCCAGGGCCATCCCTTGGGGGGAGCGGGGCCCTGCCCCCCTCCCCATGCTGGTGGGAAGTGTGGCAGGCTGGCCCGCTCCGCCCCCCCATGGACTCTGGTCACCCCCCGAGGAGCTAGCCCCGAAAGCCAAGACTGGGAGGCGCGGCCCCGGGCCGGGAAGCTGAGGACGGGGACGCTGGGTGGTGGGGAGCTGCGGCCTGGGTGGTGGGGAGCCAAGGCCCTGGGGGATGGGGAGCCGAGGCCAAGGCTGCCACGGCTGGTGCCCCAACCAGGAGCTGAGGCCGCTGCTGGGAGCCGACCCCAGTCGAGGCCACGGCCAGGGACCCTTCCTGGCTGTACGTGGCCCTGGTCAGGAGTGTTGGGCAGGCTGCCCCGCCCCTGGGCCTTCGTGTTCCACCCTGTGGGTGGGGAGGAGGGCCAGCACAGGGGCCAGGGGAAGCGCTCCTGGCCTGCCCCGCTGCCTTCGGCTTGCAAGGCAGCGGGGAACAAGGGGAAGCACGGCTGTTGGGGGCCCACGTAACCATGGGGCCCGGGGCGATCGCCCTGTTCACCCTCCCTAAGGATGGCTCTGACCCTAGCTATGTTGCACAGGGTTGTGAAAAATTCACACTCCTGAGTGATGCAATTAAGTTGACCTAAGCTCTGGTGTAGACATCACTAAGTTGACAGAGGATTCTTCTGTTGACATAGCTAGTGCCTCTCAAGGGGGTGGATTTACCACACTGATAGAAAAACCCATTCAGTCACTTTTGCAAGTGTCTATGGTACAGTACTACAGTGGTGTAACTGCAGCTTTGCAGCTGTATGCTTGTGGTGTAAATATGCCCTAATTAGAATGCAAATACAAACATGTGTACCACAGATATGCAACTACTGCACATAGAAGCCATTACCCATCCACAGGACATGCCACATTCCAGTTGCATAACTCAGTGCATATTGGAAAAGGGATTCCTCTCTGTGCGTGCACATGTGTGTGTGTGAGAGAGAGTGAGACTGAGGGAGTGAGAAACTGGATATTTGTTTTCTTCCTGTCATGACAATATTGTTGAAGGTAGAAGGCACCATATCTGGTGCTTATTGTCATGTATGTGAATTAATTAGGCACTAATATAGTTTAGTCAGTAGATGGTGCTGTTTGTTTCATTGTTACTACAACCACTTCTGCTACAGTTGTATCTGTATACTGCCTCTGAGCAGGGTCAGAATCGTTTCCATCAGATTGCTGTAGTTTGTTAAAATTTTATACTACAGGGTACAAGCTGATCACTTCTGGGGATCTATGGTAGGATGCACTATCTGGCAAGTTATTTCTCCCCTCAAACCTCATCTCTAAACAGGCTGCCAATGGTAGGATGTTGGAGTAGATAATGGTCTGTTTACTCTTCATAGCACACCTGTTCTCTTGACAGAAAAAAATTAATGAGAAAGATAACTGGGTTTTCCTCACGTTCCTGTTCAGTTCTATTTTTAGCCTTACTTGGAAAACGACAGGTTCCCATCCATTGATTTAATTGCATTAGGCCTTAATGATGCTGTGAATTCCCGGAAGAAGGTTTTGCTCTTTCTCTGTTTCGATAAAGACAGAAGGTTAGCTGCATTTCACTCATTGTACTGGTGCTCCTGATGAGGATATCAGTTGATTTTGGTTTCTACCAAAGTGCTCTCCCTAGACATAACAAACCTCTCGTCTCAGTATTACATTAGGGGCCTGCTGTGTGTTTGGTTTGTTACACAGTGAAATCAAATAAGAGATCAATTGACTGATAACATTGCCATTACTCAGCGCAGAGAAAGTTTCTTAAGTGAGGTCAGTCGGTTACCATCAGGTGCAAATGGAAGCAGTTCTAAAAAAGGGCCCTGAGACGGAATGTGGGGCTTTGCTCTGGATTTATGTCTGCACACCTCTTTAACATGGGTAGAGCCCTGCAAATCCGTGGATATCCGCATCCACAGATGCAATGCGGATATCCGCAGACCATTTCTTGCAGATGCAGACTGGCTATGGATTCACATATTTTTAACTGTACAGGGCTAGAGCCCTGCAAATACGCAGATATCCATGGATATCCGCATTATATCCACATCTGCAGATACAACGCAGATATCCGCAGATGATTTCTTGCAGATGCAGATCGGATACAGATCCACGTTTGTATCCATGCAGGGCTCTACACATGGGAGATGATCATCAGGCATAAACAATATTATTATTATGGCTATTTGTATAGTGCTGCATGAGTGTTCTTTATAGAATTGTTAGCTACCTCCTGTACAAGACTCGTGCAGTCATAGGATTGTTTTTCCCTCAAAAAGATTTGGAAAGGGGACAGTATCTTGCAAACATCTCCATTAAAATGATGTGGGTCTTCCTTAAAACATTAGGAAAATCCTGCAGGAATTCTTAGCAGGTTTTTGGCTGATGATTTTCAGGTTATTGCAGATTTATGTATGGGCAAATAACCCCCAAAAGAATAGCCTCGACAAGCAAAAAATTACCTTTGAGGCTCTACCGGGGACCAGTTTTCTCTCTCATTCTCTTGTGGCTCCTGAGAATTGCTTACTATAAGAACCCATGGGGACTAGGGATACTAATCATGTCTTGGCATAGATGCTCCAGAAAACATTTTACAGTGCCTGTCTCATAGCTGCAAATAAGCCAGGAGTTAAAAGTTGGCCCCTTTCCTTAGTACCCTTTCAGACTATATCAGGAAGGGCTGACTTCACAAGGTAAGAAGGACATTGATACCTTACTTTTAAATAGGTAACGAGCTGTCCTATTGGAATGATTGTAGTGAGACATGTGGATATTGTCGTGTCATCCTTCAGCTTTGGCAACTATGGATAGCTCTCATAGGCCATATGAATGTTGGAAAATGGAAAATAAAATGAAAATAAAGCAACAAACAGAAATAATTTCAGGGGCCAAGTTCCAAAGGGGTAGCTGTGTTAGTCTAGGTCAGCAAAACAAGCAAGGAGTCCTGTGGCACTTTTAAAGACTAACAAATCTTCAAGCGTCTGATGAAGTTGGATTTTTCTCCCACAAAAGCTCATGTGATAAATAAATTAGTTCGTCTTTAAAAGTGCCACGGAACTCCTTGTTTGATTTGGTGGCCAACTAGTCTTGTCAACGTTGAATCTTGGTTAACGACCGCATAATTTGTTTAGTGAGTGGAAAATCTACACAGCTAATTCCATCTTGTCTTCAGCGTGACATTTGGCCATTTCCCATGGGGAACATGTTCTGCTAGACATTTGTGGGAACTGTGGCCTGGTATAGACTGCCAGTGAAGTTCGGTGGCAGTCGATGGGAGTGACGCATGCTATTATGTAGCTTGCCTAACTCCTGTAGAAATCGTAACTTCCATTCTACATACCGTCTCCACTATGCTGGGCCGAAGGGAAATGCGTTCCGGTTGACACAGCACTATGCTACCTGAGAAGGTGGTTTTACTAGATTAGCTTCCAGATTGATTGAGCATATTTTTACTGCTGCTCACTTGAACCAGATAAATTAATCTGATAGTGGTGAATTTGCCACTGTCAGTGTAGACATAGCCTGTATCTCCAAGGAACTGTTGTTTGCCCCACTGTTGTACTAAAGCCTTCCCTGTACTAGGAGCTTTGAGGAAGTCTCAACTGATGAATCTTTACTGGTGGAGGCAGCAATGGAAGCTCAGTTGTAGAAGGGCACTGACATTCTCTGGTGGTTTTAACTGTTGTGCTGTTTAGACTAGGTCTGTTCTGAGTAGGATACAGTGACATGGTGGTAAAAATACCAGTGCCTTGGTACTCTCTCTATTCCTACCTCTGGATCCCATGTCATCCAGGGGTTGACCCTTAGTCTCTAGAAGGCCTTTAGGATGGTTAGCAAATGGAATATTTGCAGAACTTTATTACTTCATATCTGAATAAGTGGTGATTGGGGAAGGGGAACAAGAGAATTGTTATGTCTCTTTAGCTAGTGTTTCATTTTGTTTGAGTTATTGATCCCTGAGTTAACTGTAGCCACTTGTGCTGTTGTATACACAGTAGTAGGCTAGCACAGTGGTTCTCAATCTTTTGCAGGTTGCAACACACTTGGTGCCGTGTTGCAACGCTACTGGATACACCAGCCCATCCCCACCAGTCCAAATCCAGCCATCTCCCCAGCTCTCCATGACACACTTACCGCTGTGTGGCAACACAGTAATGTGTCCCAACACAGTGGGTGAGAACCACTGAGCTAGCAGATAATATTCTGATATAGTAATTGCAGACTGTGTGTGCTAAGGAGAATGAAAGTAAAAAGACAGTTCTTCTAACATCCTTGATCTGTGCCTTAATTCTTAATAGTTTAACTGGGTCTGTGAAACCGAAGAAGCAACTAGAGACCTCTGATTACAAGCTATTTTGGGAAACAGCTTTGGGAACAGAGTATTTGGCTTAGACTTTTTCAGCTGTGATGTGGCTCAGGTTGTATTATTAGTTGCCAAAATTTTTGGTACTCAATCATACAGTGCTAATAGAGTTTGTCTGAAGATTTAAATTACTGACTTCCCATCCATAAAACGGTTATAATGATGCTGACCTCCTTACAAAGTGTTTTGAGATGTACTGATGAAAAGTGCTATATAAAAGCTAAGCATTATGGTTATTTATTTATTTCTACAAACATTTCCTACAACTCCCCTAGATGGTTAAAGTCCTTCCTTAGATTGAACCCAGGGGGTTGTAGTGGGCTATATAGTTCCTTACTTCCATCTTCTCCTTTGGAGGTATAATCCTCTTTCCCAATTTATTCAACATCTATATGAATCACCTGTTGGAGCGAGGGAGGCAACTCAACTTGACTTGCCAGCAGTCAATTTCTGAGTCCTAATTCTACTTCTCATGAAAGCAATGTCCCAACTTTCCCAATGCCTAGCCAACATCAACAGCTGAATGCATAGCAGTTGGTAGACCTGAAACAAGATGGAAGTAATTTATTAATATTATTTAATAAATATTTGCATGGTGGTAGCACACAAAGACGAAGATCAAGATTAGGAATCCATTATGGTAGGCACTGCACAAACACATAGGAAAACATAATGGGATGTTGGTGGGAAGAGAGAAGCACTTTGAAGAACTTGTCTCCTTCAGAGTATCTCCTGCTATTGTGGTCATCGCTCCTTTTAATTCCTAAGTCAGTTTTCAGATCTAGTATCTTTTTGGACATCTCATTGCTACTGAAAGCCTAAATAGTCATTCTTCAAAAAATGCTATTCTCCTTTGGTCTGGCCATAAGACTGTATTTTGTCTTATTTGATTCAGACCGGATTCCTTTGTGACTGCCAGGCTTGTTGATTGCAACTTAGGATAAAGCCACAAACCTTGAGAAAGCTCCATGTGATATCTACCTGATACCACACATTATCCAAATGCACTGACTGTTTCGCTGGTTCCCAAGCCTTTATGTTCATATTCAAAGGCGTCTGTGATTAACTATCTGATGTACCACTTTTCATTCCGTGACAATGACTTCAAACATGAATCTCTGTTATACTGGAAAAATTAGACTCTCAACCCTACAGGAGTTCTGTGAGCACAAGAGAGAAATTCAACAAGAACTGTGTGAAGTCTGTGGAACTCACTTCCAGAAGAGCTTGTGGTAAGTACAATCAGATCTTCTCTTTTTCAGAATTGCAGGAAATTTATGGACCTGAATCTCCTCTCTCACAGGTATAAATCAAGAGATTTATTTGAAGTCAATGAAGTTACAGTGGAGTAAAACAAATAAGTGAAATCAAATTCAGGCCCACTTGCTGTAATTAATGCTTACAATTGCTGGGGCTGAAGAATAAAGCACATAGCTGGTCAAAAAATGCCAATTCTTTTTCATGAGGTTTTTTTCAATTCCTCATGGGGGTTTTTGTTTTTTGTTTTGGTTTCTTTTCAATGAACACCAAAAAAAGAAAATGATTGGTTTTTAAAAACTTGTATCAATTAATCTTTTAGGTTTAAAAAAACAAACCAACCAAGATATTTATTTTTTTACCAAAACCCAAACATTTTTCTTAAGACAAGTTTATTTTGGTTTCTCATTTTTTCATGTAAAATCATAAAAGTCCTATCAAATTCTGCAAACTTCTCTTTTGGTTGAAAAGCCACTTTTTATTAAACACATTTACTCCTCCCAACACTTTCAGGCTATGTACACACAACAGTCTTGTCCCGCAATAAAGTTGTTGCGGGACAAGCAAGCGTTATAATTATAATGCTTTCCCTGTCCACACAGCACTCCTTGTAACAAAAAGGAGCATTCACAGGCTCCTTTGAATTTTCGTTACAAGGCGCAATGCATGGTGGGCACCTATCCCACCATGCACTGCTGCAGCCAGCCTTTGGACTGGCAGTGGGGCTGCTTCCACCCACCTTCCCTCACAGGGCTGTAGGGCAGCCTGGGGGGTTCCCTGAGGCTGCCCTGCCCTGCTGGAGCCCCATGGGGGAGGGACTGTTTCCCTGGGAGCGGGGCTCAAGCCACAGGCAGCAGCGGAACTCCAGCCCTGGGGAAGCTCTGCGACAGCCGGGCTTTCCCAGGGCTGGGGCTCTGAAGCCGCCGGTGGCTTGAGCCCCTCTCCCGTGGGGTTTCCCTGGGGCTGCACTCTTGGCAGCTGGAGCCCTCAAGCACAGGCGGCTTGAGCTGAGCTGCCTACCACCCAGGCTTGGGGGCTCTCACCTGGGAGCTCCCAGCCTGGGCGGCAGGCAGCTCGGCTTAAGCCACTTGTGCTTGAGGCTCCTGCTGGGAGCCTCAAGCACGGGAGGCTTCAGCCCCGCTACCTGCCACCTAGGCTTGGGCTCCCACTCGGGCTCCTAGGGCTCCCACTTGGGCTCCTAGGGCTCCCACTCGGGAGCTGCCAGCCTGGATGACCAGTCCTCAGGAGCCACCAGGGTTCCTGGTGGCTCCTGCAGTAGCGGAGCTCCTGTGGCAGGAACTCAGCTACTTGTCAATTTCATTGCTCTACTAGAGCTGTGAAATTGACAAGTATGACAGCTCCAGTGTCCCAGCGTGGCTTTGATTGGCACTCTGGGACATTTCCGGAGGCTGTCAATTGCAAAAAGAGCATACACACGGGCTCTACTGTGGAACAGCTGTTCCGTGGTAATCCTGACCATGTTCATTTATGTGGTTTAACTGTTGCGTGGCAAGAGGGCTGTTGCTGTGCAACAAACAACATTGTAGTGTGTACGCTCTCAGCCTTATTGCATGGTAAAGCTCCTTACCGTGCGATAAGGCTGTAGCGTGTACAAGCCAACAGCCAAAAGATTTAAAAAACAAAAACAAAACAGCAACAGCAAAAATAAATAAATAAGTCAACCTGAGGCACCAGCACAGAGAGATAAAAACAGGGATTGAGAAAAAGCTGGCCCTGGGCACAAAGCTGGCATCAAATATAGAAAGTCTCAAAGCTGAATTCTTATAGACAGTGGTGTTGCTGGCCCTGGGCACATGGATCACGTGCCCTGAGTCTGGCAGGGATCCGGGGCCTGGCCGCCGCTGGCTTGATGCGGCCCCCACCAGGGCTGGGCTTCAGGCTGGGGACCACAGGAGCCTGAACTGGCCCTGGCTGGGGACCCAGGCGATGGATTGGGCCCCCCCAAACAGACCGGGATCCCGAATTTATTTTTGGGGCAGCAACGCTCTTGCTTATTGATGAGACCTATTGATGAAATTTCCCAGTGAACTCATAGAATGAAAGAGTTTGTGTGTGTGTGATGAGAAAGAGATACACACACATGGAGAAGAAGGGGGGGAAAAGTATTTTCCCCAGGAAATATTCTCCAAATTGGACAGCAGTCACTATAGTTATTGTACCGATGGAGGTAAGAAAAAGTCACCAGTGTAGAGGAACAGAAATAGAAATGCTTCTGGTTACATTTCTGCTGGCAAACATACTGCACTAGATTCTCAGATGTGTCTGAGCTATGCTTGGCAGAGCCGAGGCTTGAGGAGGAATAAGAGGTTTACTAATGGCTGTTGTGACTATTGCCCTGTAAGCTCAAGACCACTGGAGTCCAGTGCACCCCAGCCATACCTGTTTCCACCTCTTCAATATGCTCCCTATGTGGGGATGGGCTATGAGCAGATAACACACAGTGGACTATGTGTCTTTAACCTGCTTATGGTTCTCCTTTGCAAGGAGAACACCCAGCTGTCCCCTTAGGATGGATTTCCAGCTGCTGGCAGTTTAGATGAGCAGCAGGGTGTGGAATGAGAATGAAGATTTATCTCACTTTCTATAATCTTGTGATGGGCCACAGTGTTAAGACCTGTGGGTGAGGTCTTGAGGCCTGCATTTTGCAGGAGGTCAGACTAGATGATCGTACTGGTCCCTTCTGACCTTAAAGTCTATGAGTCTATAGGTTCAAGGCCTAATCAGGGTTAGGATTTGAGTCTGGGTTGTGAAATCTCTCAATGTGTATTCTTGTGAGACTTTTTCCCTAAATGATGGAACTCACCAGAGATTAGTTACTCACCAGAGATTAGTTACTCACAGAATCAGATGGCACTAACTGGGGAAATAATCTCACAAGAACCATTCTTAAGAGATGCAAACTGTACAGCTTTTTTCTGGTTCTGGTTCTGGTTCCAGTTAAGAACCAAAACAACTGGGGTGGGTTTGCTTCTAAGAATTAGAATCTGAAAACATCCATCCTGAAAGTCATGGAGATTCAGATTAGGGACTGATGTTTCGGCTCCCCATATTGTAACCCACCATCTGATCTTTTGAGATTTGAATTCAAGAGAGACTGTAATCAAAATGCTTTGTTTCATTACCAGACAGAAGAATTTTTGATGGATCATTCTAAAATGAACCATATAACGAGAGTTACAGCCAACTACAATGAGTTTATTTAAGAGTACCTAAAATCAACCTCAAGGAACCTAAAATAGAGGGGGGAATGTTAATTGTATGAGCCTTTGAAGAGGATTTCCACATCCCTTTCTCTTCTCCTCATTCCCTTGTATTAGCAGATTTCTGGTCTACAGCAATTATATTAATTGAAAGGATTTTACAGTAATAGAAAACTATTTAACTATTTTCAAATATGGATTACCCTTGCCCTTTTCAAGAGGAAAAATACGGACACCTGTGTGGGGGTTAAATAATGTTGGCTTTCTCACCTTTCTGTAGTTTAACTAAGATGCTGTTCTCTTAACACTGCTGTTTCTTGTACTGTTGAGTCATGCAGTATAGATATTTTATCTTACACATGTCTCTGCTCTCAGACCACAGATCATGTTATCACTGTACAAATATAGCATATTAGTGCATGTGGAGGGCTAGTCACGCTGTGGGGTTCAAAGAGATCTGGCTCACAATGAACTATGTTGTTGCTGTAAACAACTTCAGAGTCCCCAATTATCTAACTAAAGTGCATATCCGGCAGCTCTGGACATTCATGTTCTTTTAGCTGTAGGTAAGTGGCAATTTTGTTGATTATTGAGATTATAGTTTCTTTGGATATATTGGGTCAGGGTGGGAAGCAAGAGTGAGACGTCATCACATCTTTGTTGCTGCTAATGAATTGCAAAAGCTTCAGTGGCAATGTATATGAGAAAAATAACTGAGAAACAGTGTTACACTCTAAGAGATGTGTAAGTTTTATACTCTAAAAGCAGTTGGCCAAGTTCACCCCAGGTATAACTCCACAGATTTCAATAGATTTACATTTGGGACAAAGTCAATCCAGTTATTGTATTTTATACATACACACACGGAATACTTATAACAATTCAGCATATACACAGAATGCTTATAAGATTCCAGCACACACCTATGGAATGCTTTGCTTATAAGGCTCTAGTTATTTGCTCTCTCCATGTCTACACTGTAATAAACATTTACCATTACATCTCAAGGGTGTATGCTGGTGTGAAAAGGATTTTCCATAAAATAAATTGTTGGAGAGATTAGTCATTTATTTTTGTTGGCCGTCAAAATTTACAGTAGAATAGAAAGTGTTCTAGAAATTCAGCCACAGAAGGCCACTTGCATCTAATCTAGCACTAATAGAAGAAGTCTAGCCAGCTAATAGATCTTGTGAACAAATCATAGCATTTTAGTTTAAACATAGTTGTTTTCATTACAAGGTGTCCATCACTGTGATATGAGGGCATGTGTTCCTTACTGTAGGCTAGAGTCCTACCAAACATCCTGACACTTCAAAATCCATGATCATGCACTTTGTGAACCTCTGTAGCATATCCTTGAGAAGATCAGTGATGTGCGATAGCACCCAGTGCACAAAGGGTGCTGGCTCCATGCCCTATCCACCTCTCTGACGGCATAAAGGAGATAGAGAGCTGCTTTAATGGGGAAGCTGAGGACTGCTCCCATGGAAGTTGAATCCCCTGGGGATGTAAATCTGATGTCACCAACTCAGTGCCACCTGGTACCTACATACCAAGGTATGTAGAAGGTACTCTTGGAGGGCTGAGGACATATCCGTGATCAGAAGGCAGAGCTGGACTGTACCGTCTTCCAGAGCTCCTCAGCCAGTGGAGTGGTCCCTAGTGGACAACCTTGCATGGCAAATTTAGTCATTGGAGCAGGTGTGATTCAAAGCAGCCCTCTCTAAATTATCTAATTGGTGTACCCTGAATTCTTATGCTGAACTTATAACTATAGAATCTGAGCATGAAGGGAATGAGCTGGCCAAGACAACATTGCCCCTGGCCTCCATGATTTTGAGACAGATTGTGAAGCGTTCCTTCCAAGTGCAGTAACTGGGCAGATGTGGGGCCTGATTCACAGGTTGGACATAGGCATTTTACTCTTAAACTGGCTGGGAATGGTGCAGAACATTATCAGAATGGCTTGTTGACACCCTTTTCACAGACCCCTGTGAGGGGAATGTGACTAATGCAGAAAAAAGCATGGCTAGAATGAAGGGATACAATGACTGCATGGACAGCTGAAACTAATTTAGCAGAACCCTTAGGATGCTCTAATTTCTGAAGGGGGCTAAGCTTGCTTTTGGATAATCCTAGAATATGAAAAGGGTAAAGGTAGTTTTAAAACCTGAGAACAGAGGTGGCCTTTGGCTATTGGGGGCCCTAGGCGAAGGCCCATTGCAGGGCTCCCTATAGACCTATGGGGACTCCTCTGTGGCCCCATTCTCCCTTGTCCCCTCCCTCCCTTGTCTCCTCACTCCCCCCCTCTGGCCCCAACTCCCCGCATGTGGCCCCAGCTCCCTGAGCCAGTTCCTCCTCCTGCTGCCAACCGAGGCAGACACAGCTATTGGGGGACGGAAAGCAGGCGATGGGGTCCCTAGGCATTCACCTGCTTCACCTACCCCAAAAGGTGCCTCTGCCTGAGAATCAAGTATTTAGTCCTTGAGACACCTGTGGGCTACATCAGTGAGGTGTTCTGTTTAAAAACTGGTGGCATAAAATATCCCTGAGGTAAGTGACTCTTAATTTTCAAGTTTTTAATTAACAGAAATATACTGTAGCTGAGAGCCTATATGATTCACTCATTAAAAATATTCTGCTTTGTTTTTTAATTCTTGTTTGTTTCCCCTTCACATAGAAATGTCCCCCAATTCAGCTTCATTTTAAATATAGCAGGCTCTCTTCAATATGTATGAAAATTAGTCAGCTCTCCAGTAAAGTCCCAGTATATAAAAGGAAGGAAATATACCATCAGCAAGATATTTCTTTGGCTGCATTGCAGGAGAAAGAATCACTTAGCTGAATAAATTGTCTGTTCACTGAAGTGCTGGGGAAGTACATCTGTAATAAATCCCCTTGCAAATATAACATTGATCATGCTTGATGACATATTAGTACTACAAGACTTGACAAAGTATAAGGAATACTGTAATTCAACTGCTAAATTAATCTATGATTAAAAGACCTAATTAATAAATAACCCTGTGTGAAACTGTCTCAAAATCAAGGTGCAAAGAGAAAAGTGACAAAGGGGAATCTTGTATACGAGATCGGTTAATTTACCTAACAGTAGAATATGAAGAATAATGAATGTTTTTAACAGACATGCAACAATGATAGGCGATCCAGAAATTTGTAAGAGAAAACAATGTAAGGCTATGTCTACACTTGAAAAGTTAAGTCAACTCTGTTAAGTCGACTTAACAAGTCGACTTAACTTTTCAAGTGTAGATGCGACAGAGAGCCGTGGCTCCCTGCTGAGAAGGGACACACGGGTGACTTCTGCCAGGAAGCCGCGGATCCCTCCAAGAAGGGAGTGTGTGGGTCCCGGGAAAAGAAGCCGTGGCTCCTTTCTCCCCAGGACCTGTGCAGGTCCCGGCAAGAAGGGACCCGCACGGGTCCCGGCAAAAAGGGAGCCACGGCTCCTTTCTCCCCAGGACCCCGCGGGTCCCGGCGAGAAGGGAGCCTTGGTTTCTTTCTCCCTGGGACCTGTGTGGGCCCCGGCAAGAAGGGACTCATGCGAGACCCGTGCGCTGGCGAGAAGGGACCCACGCTCCATGATCTCCAGGACCTGTGTGAGTCCCATCAAAAAGGGGGCCATGTCTTCTTTCTCCCTGGGATCCGTGTGGGTCCCAGCAAGAAGGGACCCACAACTCTTTTCTCCCCGGGACCTGTGGGTCCCAGCAAAAAGGGAGCTGTGGCTGGGAGCCGTGTGGGTCCTGGGGAGAAAGGAGCCGCGGGTCCCTTCTCGCCGGGATCTGCAGGTCCAGGGGAGAAAGGAGACGCGGGTCCCGGGGAGAAAGGAATGCGGCTTCTTTCTCGCCAGGACCTGCGCCCTAGGTCAACTTAAGGTGTCTTTTGGTCGACTTAATTGCTAAGTCGACCTGAAGAGTGGTAGTTATTAAGTCGACTTAAGGAACTGCTTAAGTCGACTTAATGAAAACCAGGTGTGGACGAGGCTTTTTTTAAGTCGACTTAAGCTTCCTTAAGTCGACTTCATTTGCTAATGTAGACATAGCCTAAGAGCCTAACACAGTCTTTGGATACCTGTTATCTGTACATTTTTGTTATTACTGCTGCTTAGAATAGCACTAACCTGACCTTTAAAGTAAAAGTTAAAGGTAGAAATATCTAAGTGACTTATATCAACTTTATTGTTAAATGACCACATTTACAATATGGCTTTGATTGTGGGCTTTTCTTGTCTTTTTTTTTTTTAATGTTTTAATGTTACTACAGTATAGCCACATACCATCCATCAATGAGGACTATGCTCGGAAGAAAGTAAATTGCAAGGTGCCAGGCACATTAAGACCGCTATAAAAATAGGTGCTTAAGTGAATGGAGGCTTGGGTAAGTGCTTGCTGGCTGCAATTCACTCCAGATAAGACAGAAATAAAGTTGGTGGGCTGGGAGAAGAAGCTGGAAGAACTGGTAGGCCTTGTTGCTCCTGGAATCCAAAGTAATAGCTGTCTGAGAGTTCTTTCTTCCAAATCCATATTCTCTTCAGTGTGGCTCTGGCCACAATTAGGCATGCTTTCATTGTTTTGAAATTAGATGAATGTGTTGTGCTCACATGTGTGTGATTTGGTGCCATTCAGAAGCTAAAGCAGGATGCTGCAGACAGCTTATTAAGAGAAGCTACACATTTTGAGCTGTAGTAGGGTGCTACAATTTGGTAACTGGGGGGCAGGTGGGTGGGGCATGGGCTGGAGTGAGTCCACCCAGCACTACAAATGAAAAGCTAAAAACCTCTCTCCCAGCCTGCGGGCAGGAACAACTGAGCCCAGCACCACCTGGGGACAAGTCAAAACAAGGGAAGTGAAAGGGGACACTGAGCAGAGAACCCCAGACAGCACTCCTCACTCTTTGAAAGAAGCCAAGGAGTCAGGGGACATGGTCCAGAAGAACTCTGGTTGGAGGCATGCATGGACAAAGGAATGGAAGTAGGGCCCACAGTTGCAGAGCATCTCCACAGCCAACCTCCTATTCCTGGTGGTATGGATGGCCATCTTGGCCAAGGTGAGGAGAAGGTTGACGAGGAGGTCCTGCAACTTTGTGGGGCCACGAATGGGGTCCACATGGATCAGCAGGGGCAGGGATAAATGCAGCTAGAATCTCAGAAGGACATTCTAGAGGAGCCAGAATGTAGCAGGATGCTGGTGTTTGGTAACTGGGGGCATGGATGTGCGTGAGCTATAATGCATATCAGATACTTAGCAAATGCTCATCCTGATGACGGAGTTGTGCAAAAATGCAACCATTATTTTCAGTGAAACATATAACTGCCATCTCTTTATTTTTGGCCTTTTGGGGCCTGATTCTGCTAATGCTTATAAACACAAATTGGTTTATAAAAATGAGTGTTCCCATTAAGTTCAGTGGGCCTACTTGTGTGTAAAATTATTCACGTGAATACAAGTTTGCAGAACTGGGCCTTAAGTCTGTATTTCTAAAGAATAAGTAAAACAGAAAAGCTATTTTAAACCCCTTTATGTCTGGAAAATAACAAAAGCAGAAAGAATGAAAAGTGAGAATAACATGCAACTTCTATAGCCTACAGCTGTGAGATAATGTTGGAACTAAGTATTTATAATAGTAATTTAAAATCATTCAGCAGTTCAAACCAGAAAAGGATATTTCCTTCCAGTTTGATTATTTAAAAATAATATACACGACTTTGAAAAATAGTCTGTATGTGATGTATCATATTCCTGTAAACAGCAGGCAAAGATTTTACAACCATCATTTACAGTAGCCATGAATTGTAGTTAATGCATGAGCTTACTTTCTGATTGAACTATACTGAAATCAATAGAGATACACCAAAGTTGAATCTGGCCCAATGTGTTACATTTGAGGATATTAATTAAGGCCCACTAAATTGCTCATATGTGAGTGTGAATTACTATTGGTAAGATTATCTGCTACCATTGGCTCTCATATGCAGATCTCCTTTTCCACAGTTGATGCTATTGCAAATTGTACCCTTGCTGTCTCTTTATTGTCCTGGAATCTTTCACTACACAGTAGTATATTATCAAAGAGCCTTGCTTTCATGATTCATCTCTCTAAAACTTCGTAAGATTGAGTAAACTTTATAACAATGCATCATCTAAGAAAGGGGCATTGATGATTTGTAATATAATTCAGAAGCAGGTCTCATCCATGTAAGAAAGTATTCAGCTGCAAATTAAACACAGTTATAGGGTAAACTCTGCAGACATTAGAGCAAAATGCTTCTTTGGCTAGTGAAAGTGGTGAAGGTGGATGGTGAAAGTCTACACAAGATAAGAAATACAATGTTTTCAATCTATTCTCCCTTCTCACCCACTGCTTTCTTCTAGTTAAAGGGCAGAAGCTGTGTGCAGAGTTTGACAATCTTCTCACTCACAGCCAAGATTACTTCTACATCTGCTGACACAAGGATGAGGAAGAAGAGGAGCTGAGTTTTGTTCAGGATAACTGGGCATGTGGGGGAGCATGATGAAACTGAGATGGGGGAAAGGATTCCTGCCACCTTCCTCATGGGAAGATCTCTGGCAGGTAACACAGTTACCAGTGGACTAGAGAAGAGTATTTTCTCCTAAGTGGCAAACAATTTACTATAAACTGATAGTGAACTATCTGATTACAGACAAAGCTTTCCATAGGGGAGTAAGGTCAGCATCCTCATGATACTGCTATTAATAGGGTTTTGACTCTGCTGTTGTCAGCAATAGGCTGAAGAGAGACTGGGAGCTATTTGTTGTTTCATTGTTAACACTCAGATATAAACAAACAACAGAAGCTTTTTTATGAGCAGGAAAGGTAAACTTCATACAGGCATTGAAAGATCTCAAATCCTGGCATAGCAAAATACTTGACCTAGACCTATGCTCACGTTCAGAGCTACTGTATCTTCATGAAAGTACTTAGGATATCTCAGAGATACAACAAAGAAGGAGAACAAGTTGGGTTACACCCTATCAGTCTGCACATGTCCAACTCACCCCAAGGATTTGGTTAGGGGAGACTGGAGTGCTTCGTTGAAAAACAACTTATTTTTTTATTTCTTAATACGCTTTTAGTGTGCAGCTATTTTGTAGGTTAGAAAAGGAGCATTAAGAAAATGTAAAAGAAAAGAAAAATAGGGGTTTGAGGAGTATTTCCCAAAGGCCAGCCTGTAAATGACCTGAGTGG
Source organism: Pelusios castaneus (assembly GCA_007922175.1). Taxonomy (NCBI): domain Eukaryota; kingdom Metazoa; phylum Chordata; order Testudines; family Pelomedusidae; genus Pelusios; species Pelusios castaneus. The sequence continues at coordinate 6,981,437 of ML685776.1, read as the reverse complement.
AAGGATAGGAGGCCTAAAACACTGATTAGAGCAAGAACTTGGAAAAATTAATAGCTGAAAGCTTGAAAATGCACACTAAGGCAAGGGACAGGCTATTTCTTCAACAGTGGATTGACAGCTCAAATCCTTTGTGTGTTTTACTAACGAACAATGTAATAAAAATGGCATCTAATGAAATCTCAAGTGAAGTTACAAAAAAAGAAGAAACAGCAGTTTTTAGCTTGGTGGAAGCAATTATTTTTAAAGGCTTTCTGACTTCTGTTTTTATAAGACTTCCTAATGTTGGCTCAGTGAACCATTTTATGAACAAGTAAGCATAACAAAAGCTCTCTATAGATAGATTAGCTGCATCTTATGATAAAAAAAAATTGAGTTGAGATGATTACATCTGAGCAAGAGAGAACAGTTTTACTAATTTTACCTGTACTGGTGGCAGTGATTTAGTGCGTGATTTGATTCCATCTCTGTCTGCACTGAATCAGAGGCTCAGAACAGTGCTAATGGGCACTGTCCTATTGGAGATGCTGTCTTTTTTGAGGTCTACATTGCATTGTAAACCCAGGTCTGTTAGACCTGCCTTTGTGGATTCCATGTTGTCAAGCCCATGCTTGAACACCTGTGCCGTATTGTAAAACTGGACTTCTGGTAGGTGGACCCAGGTCTCTCAACCATTCTAATATGCCCATAGTGCGCTACACAGACCTTCCAGCTCAGGTCTGTGGCTTGAGCTTTGTCTATACTGCAAAATGACAGGGCTTGGACTCAAATTTCAGCAGGGTTTAGACCCTCCCCACTGGGCCCAGATCCTGAGGACTTGCTGACCCAAATCAGACAGATCTGTGTGTGACTGCTAGGATGTTTTGGGCTCAAACCAGAGTATGAGCCTAGGTTTACATGCAGTGTAGAGATACTCAAAGATCCCACAGCACTTTTTTTTTTGCAAGAATAGAGATGTTAACATTCACGTCCTGGCTAAGTTCCAACACTGCTCTTATTAAAAGCAATGGGAGTTCAGCCACTGACTTCATCAGAAACAGGCTGCAGATAATAGCAATGTGTCTAATTTGTACCTGCCGTTTCAGTTGGGCACATCATAATTTACTTCCTGGCCTAAGCTCCAGTTCAGAAGGGTACTTAATCGCTGAAGGCATGTGAAATGGCCTGGCTGAACCAAGGTCCTCTCCTATGGCTGTGTTCTACTACACAACTGCTACATTCCACAAATTTGTGATGGCACTTCATTAGTAGATCAAGTAATTTCTGTATCTTATGGGACCGATCCTACAAACTTTAATCACGTGATGAACGCTTACTTGTGCAAGCAGTCCCGTTGTTTGAAATAAGGATTGAAAAAGGGTCGGTTGGATGATGACCTAAGTTTGGTAAGCACTTTAAGATCATTAGGAATTGGCAGGAAATTTATAAACTGTTATTTATTATTATTGTTGACAAATTCCAGAGGGGCAGCCATGTTAGTCTATATACAGTAAAAACAGCAAGAGTCCTGTGGCACCTTAAAGACTAAGAAATTTCTTCGGGCATAAGCTTTCGTGTGAGTTGCTTGTTGTTTTTATTATTGTTTTGTTTATTAACAGTTGTTTTTGTTAGCTGAATCATTAAAGAAAATATCTTTTTTTGTTGGATGATACTTATTCAAGTTAATATTTCTTTTTCCATTTTTTCCCAAACAAACTGCAAGGAACTGGACCAGAACATTAATTATTTGTGTTCATTATTTTCTTCCCTTCTTATGACGACATCTTAATGATACACTTGTTTTTTGCAGGAAAAGCTTTAATGTCGGTGACATGGGGCATCAGGTGATAATATTTGACATTTCTGTCGTAAGAGGCTTGTGGGAAACTCGAATCAAGAAGATTAAAGACATTCAAAAGAAAGAGAAGGAAAGATTAGCAAAAAGCTCATTAGAGAAGTAAGATAACCTTCTAATCTTCTGTTTTAATTGAATTCATTAACATATCTGTTAATTTCATTACAATCAAAGGATAGTCAAATGATCCTAGGAATCCATTGTCATTTGGTGGTTTTGGATTTGCTGATGCAACTTCTATCTCCCCTTAAAATGGCTGTAACAGAAATACAGCACAAATTATATATATATCGCCTTGTTTTATTAGTTACTGAGCTTTCTATGTAGACTGCATTTTACTGATGGGATATTTTGCTAGTTCACTGCATTGATGTAATTTAAAAATGTAGAAATGCTCCCCTCCTTCAATTCTTGTTCATGAAAAGTGCAATATGAAGGTACTGTACTTATTGTGGAATACTTATGAAAATATACTTGTGATATTCAATAGTAAGAAATGCTCAGTGCTGTTTTGTGTTATTGTCTGCAAAAACACAAAGGAAGAAATATATATGCAGGTACAGTATTCCTGAATTTCATAAAGGAAAAAAGGGAACAGAACCTGAAAGGAACCTTCTGTTGTCCCTATCTAAAGGCAAAACAAAAAGCTGGAATACAATGCTCAACCCAACTGTTCATACTGATTGCTTTATAATTGTTTATTATTTGTTTAAAAGATATTTCAATTTCTTTGTGATCATCTCCATTGGGGGTCAGTGGAATATCATATTGGGAAGACAATGTAGGAGCTGTAGGACTTGACTGCTACTATGTTTATTGCTCAGGGAAGAGAAAAAAGAATCTCTTTGCTGAAAAGTGTGTAGGGTTCGATGGTGAGGTGGTGGAGAGGGGATCCCTACAGTGGGTGGAAGTATGAATCCTACATTGAAATCAGTCTGACTCAGCAGGAGTTACTCCTAGGGTCTCCTTTGCAGCTCAGCCCCATATAATATCTACATTACTGTTTAAAAACTTAGGACAAGGCACCCGACAGAAAGCACTATTGGTCAAGGGGGGGGATCTGGTTATGGAATAGATTTCCAGAGGAGATCAGGCAAATCCAGAGTTTGACTAGCTTTAGGAAATGCTGCAGAATCATCTTCTTTCAAAAAGCCTATCTGCCATAAGAATGACTCAACACTGACACCCCCTGCTGTCCCTAAATCACTACCAAATAGAGACAAAACTAATAAACAACCTGAAGCAGAGCTTTTTCTCCCAAAAGGAGAAAGTACCAGAGACAACATGAAGTTCCACAGGGATTTATCTATTGGTATTGCTTTTATATAGGAGGCACTCAGATACTATGATGATGGGTATAAAACCCTAAAAGAGTTAAACTGATGAAAGGGGTCCTTGTATTGGGCCACCCAGCTTTTTGACTCCTCTGGCAGATGGGAGACAGGTTGATAGCTTCACCTTCTTACCCCCTTTCAGGAATCTTGTGGCCACAGAGTTATTAGAGGGATCAGGGCCTGTATTTCCCAGCCAGACTGTTGCCAGCCCCTTGCAAAAGGGTGCAAGCAGGGCTGGATTATCGCCCGAAAAGAGGGCCCCGAGCTCCAGCCCCTAAAACCTCTGCGATAACCCAGCCCCTCTCAGCACCAGTCTGTTGGTGCTGGGTGTGTGGATGGGGCCCTGGGGCAGAGGCTGGCTCACCCCCCCAGAGCGGAGTGGGGTGAGCCAGCCCCTGTTCACTCTGCCCAGTAGGGGAAGGAGGGCGGCTGGCTCTCGGCGCAGCCTCCGCCGCTCTGGTGTGGACTTCCAGGACCTGTGGCCCTGGGGGGCTTCATCGGAGGCCCCTGTGCCATGTGCCAGCCAGCCCCTCCACCTCCTGGGCAGACTGGCCGGAGTGAGGTGAGACAAGAATGCCCTCTGGCCCCAGGACCCGCCCCCCCGTGATGGGGCACATGTGGTGGGGGCGTCCAGGTAAGGGGGGCATGCGGTGGGGGGCTCCTGAAGTGGAGGGCACCCAGGTGGAGAGGCAGCCAGGTGGGGGGGGGGCCCTGTGGTGGGGCCCTGGGTTAATCCAGCCCTGGGTGCAAAAGGCCGGAAAAGTCTTTGCACCCATTGGGCACCAATGTAGTGGTCAGCCACCATCTGTCCTCTAATTTGGGCTTGCATTCTTCTGTCTGACTCATTTGTACAGAGTTTAGGTTTTCTAAACTTTCAGAACCACAGATCATTTTCTTTCCTATTTGTGTTGGCCAGAACAAAAGCAAAGTGCGCCTAGCGTACATTAGGGAAATTCAGCAGGATAGAAAAAGAGTGTGTAATATGGCAAGGAGTGTTTTTTTTTTCTTCTGCAATGCAGCTAATTTGATCTGCCTCACTTTTTGCCAGTGGACTAGGGCAAGACCCAGAACTGTCCTGTGAGTCATGTTTTCCATAAAGACAACAACCTCCCTTTAGTTGACATCTGTGCTTGTTTGTTATTCCCATCTCTTCTACTAAGGTAACACTGCTTGGTGATCTGTTCTGCCCAATCCTTCTGCACAATTTTCTCTGAAATTGGTACACAATACTTTGTCCCACAATACTGGGCTATATTCTGGTGTTTGTTTATGTTGAGAAGTATCACACTCTACAAATAATCTCACTGATTTCAATGGGAGTACTCCAGGAATAAGGTATTACTCAGTATAAGTAGATCAGAGCCTGGCCCTGTGTTGTTATGGATTGATGCTGCACATATTGAAGCTAATGACAAAACTGTCATAAATTATAGTTGGGCTGGATGAACCAATTACAACAATATGGCCAAAGTCACAAAGAAAATGGCAATTAATGCATAATTCACAATGAGAGGAAAAGCCCTCTTGTCACATGACAGAATTTCCAAGAGAAGTGTGTACTTATAACATGTATAATAGTTACTGTTGCCAGGAGCCAGATTTTCAGAAAAAAAGCATGCAGCCCAGTTTTTAAGTTCTCAATGCCAACAACTGTTGGCAGAACCCTTTAAAAACTCTAGCCTTAATCAGAGGCGGCCTTTGGCTATTGGGGGGCCCTAGGCGAAGGCCCATTGCAGGGCCCCCTATAGGCCTATGCGGGCCCCTCTGTCGCCCCAGTCCCCCCCTCTGGCCCCAACTCCACCTACGTGGCCCCAGCTCCCTGAGCCAGTTCCTCCTCCTGCTGCCGACCGAGGCAGGCGCGGCTATTAGGGGAGGGAAAGCAGGCGATGGGGTCCTTTACTTCTCGGGGCCCTAGGCATTTGCCTGCTTCACCTACCCCAAAAGCCACCTCTGGCCTTAACACCCCATTCTGCATTGTTGGATGATGCAAAGGCTCGTTATTCCAGCAGGAGCTCCTATGTTCTTGATGGTTCTTATAGCAGGAAAAGGTGAGGTAGGAGGAAGCCCCTTTTTGAAACTGGTGGAGAGCCGCCTTCTAAGAGCTATTAATCCAAAAGATTTTTTTCTCTGATTTTTTGTTTGTTTTAAAGCAGTTTCTCTAACTGTTAGTTAATACATCGCACACTTATATGGTATGTTGTGCTTTCCACCAAATTACCAGTTTTGACTAAAGAAATAAGCTCTGACTGAATTCAGACAGTAAATCAATTTGCTGAGTAAGAAAGTGTCATTTTTACAATCCCTCTGAGTAGAAGTGCAAGATAAATTTTCCTGTTTATATTTACAAGGTCATCCAGATCAGGTTAAGAATCCCTGTTTTCAAGTTTTAGATAAAACCATCAACACGTTGTGCAATAGGGGTCTTCCACTACATTTGGGAATAAGATTTGGCATCTATAATCTATAAATGTACGGTAAGGCCTGATTTGTGATCAGGAGCCACAAGCCCTGAGTAGTGTTTGTTGTGGAGCTGCAAGGGAAGCATTAGGGAGATTTTGCAAGCAGTCCCTGTTCTCCGTAGAGTGCAGGGAATGGACTTAAGTTTGGCCAGATTTCTTGTGTGTTGACTTTGGCCAGCTTTCTTGCACACTCCTTCACACTTGTGCAGATGAACAAGGATAGCACACAATCTGTTCCTACGTATGTTGGGTACATATGTGTTCACATAATGTCTTTTATATTTATCAGATCTGAGAAACTAGCCATAAAAGCTGCCCAGTAGAGAGAGAGATTGCTAGCTAACTTAAAAATATATAGAGAGAAATAGAGGAAGATTCAGCTTTAGATTTTGCTGCTTACTGTCAAGTAACAACATACCTATTACTTTCCAAAGGCCACTTCCCATGTGGAAAATGCTGCGGCTCATGCACCTAGTCCACACTGATCACTGGGGCTCTGGATTATAAGGATCAAATTGGTAGTGATTTCTTTGATTTGTTTTAATGCTTTCAAAGGCAACACAATATTTTGCATCTTTCCAAGTAACCATCAAATACAGATGAAGAATGTATGTGGGATTAAATTTCTAACAAGAACCACTGTTTCTGGGTAAGGAGGAAAAAACCCTCACTGTTTTAGGGAGTACATGTAGGGCCAGATTCTGATCTCCTAACTCACATTGAGTGTCCCTGCCTTCTCAAGTAGTTCCACTGAAATCAATAAAGTATTCAGTGCACACCCTGTGTGAGTAAGGAGGATCAGAATCTGGCCCACAGTGCTGATTCAGAAATAGGGATTCAAAGAAAATATTCCAAAGGGGTAGCTGTGTATAGGTCAAAATGCACTTTTAGTGCACAGGGATCCACATGGTAATTTAGTATGCGACAAACTAATGTGCTATAGATTTACAGCCTGGCTTGCCACAAACTAAATCTCTGGATGGACAAGCCCTGAGTTTAAAGGGACTTGCTATTCTTTAGCCAAACTCTGTGATCCTTAATTGAGAGAAACTCCCAGAACTCAATGGCTTTTGCTGGAGTAGAGAAAGCAGAATTTAGCTCGTAGAGGTCTCAGTGTGAAAAACATAAGATACTCCTCCATTTGTAATCCTCTGAGACACAAAATTTTACAAAGGGGAAACCTTTCCTATGCACACATGGATTTTGGAAACAGAATTCTGTTTGTTATTTTAAACTGTGTTTTATCTTAAAAGAGACAACTCTAAAAGATTATGAAAATTTTACAGAGACTTCTACTCTAAAATGTTAACAGTTGGTCAGCAAAACCTAATAATTCTGAAATTGTGACAGGGTGTGTTGACCATCTGAGTCCTATGATGAGGCCTTGGGGTACCTAGGACTTGGATCCACTTGGGCAAAGTCAAGTCAACCATCTGTTTCCCTGTTGGCTCTTCAGAGATGTGAAATTAGGAAGAAAAGGATTAAGGAGTGGGGCCCATGCAGCTCCATAGACAATCAGCACCAATTGTAGGTATAAAAGGCAGGAGCAAACAAGTAGGTAGTGGCATGAACCCAATTTTAGAAGGAAGGAGAGCATGTTGGTTGTTAGGGTGTCTGTTGAGTAAGTGCTGTGGTAGGAATGAGATTTATTGTGCCTTTAGTTAAAGGAAAGATTTGCTGCTGTTGCTGTTCTATTTTTTTTTTTTTTTATGGCCTACACCAGGAAAGACTTTATTTGTTTGGGTGTAAATTGTTTGCACCTCCAATGGGGGATAGCTTCTGCTGGGGTGAAGCTTAATTTTCTGTAAACTTGTTTCTGTTTTGGAGAGGAACTTCATGGATTGAAAATAAATTTCTTTTCTACATAAGCAGTGAGGTTCTGTATGCTTCCCAAAGCACTTGAAAGTTGTTCCGTCGGTATTTCAGTGCGCATGGGGAGATAGATATATGTGAGGTGGCTTTAAGAAATGGAGAGGGGCAGCAACAACTCAGAAAAGCTGGTATGTTGCTGGCACTTTTATAGGCCAGTAGGTAGCTTAGTGGTTTGCTTTCTGTATCTTAGACCACTGGTCACAGTATTGTCTTCATGAGTAAATGACTGATCTTTTTCAAGATCCAACAACCCATCAGAAAAGGTCATCCTAAACTTTCCTGACCATGGCTTAAGTTACAAGCCACAGTGTGTTAGACATGGATAGTATTATATGTTCACTACATCTGTATGGAAATCAATACAGATTCTCAAATATAGAGTCAGTAGCTAATCTATGGGAAAGAGAATGGGTTTGACTTTTATGTAGTATCAGCGTCTAAATAAAAACTATCATTTTGAAATGTGAGTAATGTTGCTTACAATACAGCTTCTAACTGGTTCTTCTGCAGTCTGCTGACGCTCAGTCATCTTTTGTTGCCTGCTATAATATTGGAGAGTAAATAGAAATTTGGCATGCTGTCAGAGAAGCCCCATGTAGCGTGTTAAGCTTGCTCATGATATGTGGAAGTTTGTTTATACTATGTCTTCTTGAAGAAAAAAAAAAAAAGTATCTTATAACTTAAGCCAGGGTATGCTTAAGGAATATTGTGTAATTCAAAGACACACACTGTTAATAGAAAACTAAGATGGAACCACTAAGCTCTCAAAAGTCTGGCAAATGTCCAGTCTAGCCACCTAAGGTTCTGTCTAAGAAGGAACTCAGTAAATGACCTTGGTTCATTTTCAGCCCACCAACAAAATCAGAAGTGAATAAGGCAGAGCTTGTGGAACTCTTTCTCTCATTTCTTTTACTTCACCAAACTTTTCAGTGTGTAGATAAGTTAACCATGACTTGGATATTTTTCTGAATGTAAGAGAAAAGCCTGGACAATATTGAGTCCATGTGCAGAGTGTAACTTTTTTTTTTTTTTCAAATACTTATAACTTTAATCAAAACTAATGCTCAGTAAAACACTTAAAGCCTCTTCTCTATTTCTCTGCTGAATTTTAATATTCTAATTTCAGCTGTTTTACTGCTCTTGGCTTTTTTTTTAACGCTGTAAGAATTTTTATAATAGTGAAAATATTTTATTTCTGGTCTCTACTGAGCAAAAAATGGTTCAGCTATTGTTGAGAAACTTTCTGAAGAAACTTAGATGAAAGCAAATGTTTTGGAAAATTATAAGTACTTAGAAAATTGGTAGTTAGGATGGAAGTAATTATGCAGAGTTAACTACCATTTTGGCAATATTATTTGTCTTTTGTTCATTTGCATTTGCTCATACAGACCTTCTTACATAATGTAATTGTCAAAACAATAGTTTTTTGGCTGTTTCCAGCCCATATTCCTCAGCTGCAACCCCACGCAACAGGGCAGTTGGATAAGATGGGAAGAAAAGAATGATTAAAATGGAGTGGGAAGGGGATTTCATTAAACAGAATTACTTAAACTGAAATTTGGCCCAGACTAACAATCCTACTGTTGAAAGTTCCAAAGGGGTAGTCGTGTTAGTCTATTGCAGGAAAACAAACAGAATCCTGTGGCACTTTTAAAGACTAACAGATTTATTTATCAGGTAAATAAATAAATCTTTTTGTCTTTAAAAGTGCCACAGGACTCTGTTTTCCTACTCTTGAAAGAGATCCCATGGGATCTTTTAATAAATCCAAGTGGCTAATCTTCAGATGAGTCTCACCCAAGAGATGACGTGCTAATTAATGCAAGTACCCTGAAGTACTATGCTAGGTTATTGTTTTCAGGACGGATTCTGAGGGAAGAGTGCCATCTAATGAAACATCACACCATTTCATAAAGCATTGGTCTCTTCCTTTGGATCCTCCCATCCAGCCACTAATCAGGTCTTAAATTATCCTGGAAAAAGGATTTCAGCTGTTTATTCTAAAAAATGAATAGCATCTTCCCAGTTAATGATTCTGAAATCCTTCTGAATCAGTCTAGTCACCTTACTCATTTTCCAAACAGGTCACTCCTTCAAAGTATAAAATTGTTTAATGTACCCTTCAGTAATTATTTGTATAACTCCCAAAGTGAAAACTCTGGAGAATCTTAAAATGGCAGCAGCAGACAACTTTCCCATCCTTATTAGGAGGAAAAATGCAGCTTGTTTAATCGTTGTTATTTTGGTGTGTAAAGGGATGTTTATGGGGAGGACTAGGTCTTACTGAAGACAACATCAGCAATAATGAAAACAGTAACACTTAAATATTCATAATCTCAGCTGATCCTACTCCATATTTCAAAAATACTGCCTTGTGGGTTTACTGAAAACTGACACTTGAATGGCCCGTAGTGAGGTTATAACAATGTCGACAGATTTCTAGGGCAACTGTGATTTTTTTTTTTTTTTTTTTTGTTTCGGCAAGGTATTTATGCATATACCTAGCTCTAAACACATAAATAATCTCGTTGAAGTCCGTGTGAATACTTCTGTGCTTAAAGTTAGGTACGTGCTTAAATATTTTTCTGAATTGAGGCCTTAAATCTTATTTTAATGATCTCTGTGCCCAAAAAGGAACACTCTCCTTTTTCTGCTGTACTCATGCCACAAGCCCAACTGAGCTAGGCCCAATAGTGGCCAAATTATCTCTCAAGCACCATGAGAATGAAACATGTATCTTTAAAACAAACGAGACACATTCATTAAAGGTTAGGATGAGGATCAAGCTGTTTCACAGCTTAATAATAGTAACGCTAATACTACTAATTAATAAAAAGAACACAACAAATAAATTTTGGGGGTTATGAGTTTTGTATTTGTGTAACCACCTTACAGATGATTTATGGGGCCTTCTTGGTCCCAAGATAGTAGAGAAACAAGATGCATGAGTTGAGAAGTGGACCACTAAAGGAGCTCCTCACCCTCTTAAATATTTGTAGGGGAAAATGGGTTCCAGGGCCTTTAAAAGAAAACCAGTCTTCAAAACAAAGCGTTTAGACTGGAAAACAACTTACTTATGTCAGAGAAATGTTAACAGATTAAAAGAGGACTGGATGTGCCAAATAGATTAAAAGAGGACTGGATGTGCCAAATGGTTGCTGCTGGTGTTGTTTTCTTAAAATATAACTGCTTTCACCACTCCTCACCCCCCAAAACAAAACAAAAACCAAAACTCCAACAACAAAAAAACACCCACAAAATCCACCCAAGGCTTTGGTGCACTGTTTTATAGAATTTTCCCATTCATAACACAGGCTTTTTTTTTTTCTTTTCGAAGACATGCATGAGAGCATTTGATAACAGAAATGTGATAATACATAATTTCCTTTATATGAAATTGTCAATCGGAGAAAAAACAGTTCATTTTGATAAGTGTTCCATAAGAAGCAATAGCAATCACATACTTTTAACAGTGACTAGCTAGAGCTGAGTGATGAACTCCTAGTTGGACCTGTCCCTGTCTGATGTTACATTATGGATACAAATTACAGATCTATCAGTAAATGTAATCATGTATATCACTTTTTCTGCCAAAATTTTATGAACTTTTCTTACTTAGCATGAGATTAGACTAGTATATTGAATAAAATAGTCAACCATTGATTTATAAGTAGGCTTGGCGGAATTTAAATTTTATTTATTTTTTCTAATTTTGATGGAGAATATCAATATTTACTTTCAAGTGTTTGTTTTTAGGCTTTGACAGTAATTAATGACATTGAGATTCAAACAGTTAAAGCTTTATAACTACTACTACATCAAAATACACAGTAAATATCCTTTAAATCAATCTCTAATAAGTTCTCAAGAAGCACTTTGCCTATTTGTATATTTAGATTATTACAGATGGATTTTTTTTAATCCATTTTTGTGTGTATGGTGAAAATTGATCTTTACTGACATTTACTGCTAAAAATCAAATTCCTCCAATCATATTTAGTAATCAGTTTTCTATCCAAGAAGGGCTATATTGATTCATTTGGGTGGTGATGCAGCCGCAGTGGTACAAGAAGTGGTTGCAAATGATTAGGACATCTGGCCTTGGAATTTATCATGTCTTTATTCTGACATGTACTGGGTAAAATCAGACGTATTTGTTGCTCCTTTAGTATAATTCACTTTCCACCTGCATGCAATATTTGTCTACGGTACTTGGTGAGATCATTCTTTAAAAGTTCTGAAGAGCGTGTTGTATTAAGCTGACATTAAAATGCTAGTTCAAATTTCTTCTTCACTCTTACATCAAAGTGTAATATATTCATGCTGAACTTATCAGCAGGTTTGTAGTTGTCATATTTATAATCCTTTTGCATTCAATCCCTCTTTTGCTGAATTAATAATGATTAAATTATCAGTGGTTTGGGTTTTCTTTACGTAAGTTTCATTTTACTCCCATCACAATGTATTATTGCCTCTATATGTTTGTATTTTCTACAATTTGTCAGTAAATATCAGAAGAAATACGTTCTCTTATCACTAATGCTTCCCTGCTTGTTATCAGAGTTTAAGGCAGTGGTTCCCAACCTGTGGTCAGAGGGCTTGAAAGTCGCTCGTCAGGGCTTTCCAAAGAGGGCTGAAAGTGGCTCGTCAGGGCTTTCCAAGTGGCCCATGATTCCTTTTCTATTGGTTGCAGAAGGGAGACGTCTAAGGACCTAGGCAGAACATGTTGCCATGTGGCTAAAAGACCAGTGCAAGCTTCTTGCTGCAGCCAAGGGATTGGATTGGGAGATCAATGGTCCCCCCGCCCCCCCTCCACTATAGCAGGGAACACAAGAAAAGTACTCTGCCTGGTTCCATAGGTCCCTGGGGTCCCTGCTGGAGCCAGAGGAAGGGAGCACTAATCTTCTGTTCCTCTGGCTGCATGAGGGAGCCACTGCCTAGGGACCCAGTTGGAACACACATGATTACAGGAGGCATGTATTTTCCCTGCTGCAGCCAGGGAGATGGAGGCAGCCTCTTTGCTGAACCTGAACTCCGTCTGGATGTGGGGGGTGAGGTGGAGGCTGGGGAAGGCCTACTGGCAGAGACTTATGGTCCTTGGGGGTTGTTAAAATGATATCTGTGGCCCTTAAAGCAGAAAGGTTGGGAACCACTGGTTTAAGGATTTAGAGTTAAATCTTCCCCTTTGTGGGTTTTATTATGAAGTCTCAAATCTCCCTGGATTGGAAATAATGGCCAGCATGGAGGTGAGCTGCTTCTGGGCTGGGAGTTTTTTTTCTTTTACTTTTTTGGGTTTTATTAAGCTTTCTTAAATTCAGCCAGGTAGGAATAAAACAATTAATCATTTGGGGGCTGGCTGAATAAGGGGCAAGCAAGGAGCAAATAAGTCAATTTTCAATTCACCAAATTATCACAGTAAAATTTTTCATTCATTGATGGAAGATGAAGAAATTCCATGGAAGTGCAAGGATTGTACTGCACAATCAAAATTCAACAATTATTGAATGCATATACTTGGAGGACAATTGGAGGAGGAGAGTATAAAGAAGTACAACAGTAGTTTCTAAGTGTTAGCATTATTTCTGTGATATCAGAGAAGGGAAGTCTAGGGGTGGGAGTACTTTTTACTTTCCCCCTTTTACATGGTTGAAATCCTGTTGTTTTACTTTTTCTCTCCCCTGTTTATCCTTCTGGGGTTTATTTTAATATTTCTTTGTACACCTCTGTCTTGCCCACCTTTTCTCTTGCAACAATAAAAAGCTTTTATAGTTAATTAAAAGCACTCACTTGTAGAATAATTTTAGAAAACAGTATGTAGGCGTCTTGAACATATATTTCCCAATACGATATGAGTATTTTTGAGATTTTCCTAGTAGTTCCATTGTGAACTCTCTAGTAACTCTTGCCTTACCACTCCTCTCTGGGTTCATAGGAGGGCTAATCTACACGAACAAGTTGCATCAGTGTAATTTGAATTGGCATTAAAACCATCAATATGGTTAAACTGGAGCAAAAGGCTCTGTGAAGACTCTTATTCTGGTATAAGAATATCTTATTATGATTTAGTGACACCAGTTACTTAATTGACTTGAGCCAAACGAAATAAGCTACTCTTAAGCCAAAATAGGGAACTCTTAAGTTAAAGTCCACCTTAATTTATACTGGTGCAACTTTTTCATATAGAGAACCCTAACTTGATATTAATTGAAATTGCTTTATATTGCCTGACCTTTAACTTGCCCTCTTCTATGATGTACATACAACAGTTTTATTTTTTAGGTTAAAGCTCTTTACTTGAATCTAAAATATCGGGGAAAAAATTAATTATTCCAAATGGCTGCAAAGTTTGTGAAAAATATTTTTCCAGTTGCAAAATTACAGGCATAAACCCAGGACCAATTTAGGGTCTTCATTGTATTTATATATTTGTAATTTGCTAAGTAGGAGCCCACTCCTATTGAAATCAATGGCAAAATTCATATTGATTTCTATGAGACTTCTATTAGGCCTTATATGTGCATAATTTTCTGGTCCTGATCCTTTTCTTATATGCATTAACGAAGACTATTTATCTGAATTCTATCTTGCATTCTTATAAATCCAAGCATTACTCTTGAGCTACAAATTCCAAATATGGCATCTAAATTTACCGGACTTTTTGCATGCTTAGTTATTTGCCTATGCAAAGATGCTTCTGCATGTCCAAGAGCAAGCAGGACTTTTTTAAGATAAAAAATCAAATGGGTTTCCATCTGATTTGTGTGCATTCAAATCTTATAACTTATACATATGAAACGTGTGCACTAATTTGGAGGTTAGACTGAGCCCCCCTTCAGAAGACTTTAAGCTTTTTATCTCTGTTATTTGAATTCATAGAAACTCTTTATCTGCACTATTTCAGGATAAAGCAGGAATGGGACTTTGCACTAGAGTGCAGAAAGAAAGGCATTCCACAAGCTGCATACCTAAAGAATGGTTTTGTAGATATCGCTGCGAAGCTCTTGGATAAAATTGAAGAGAATTCTCAGCTCCGTAAGAAGAATGCTTTCACAGATGAACTAGACAGAGAAAGAAGCAAGTTTATTTTTCAACTTTCTGGAGAGCACTGGACGGTAAACTTAGTCTGAGCACTTTTCTATAGTATTTGGGTGATTAGCATGACACTTTTATTAACTAACAACATTTTGGGCTAAAGTCTGACATTCTAGTCCATTTTGAGTAGTTTTCTATTGCATTTGAAATAGCGATAATACTTCCTTCCTTTCTTGCTATAAATTAATACAATTTGAGTTTTAAAATATGTTGATCATTAATTCTGCATGGTTGTGTGTAATGTAGTCCTCTGGAAATAGGGTGACCAGATATTCTGAATTTTCAGGAACAGACTCTGTATTCAGGGCTTAGTAGGCACCTGTTGCCCACCATGCTGTCCAGATTTTTCACGATTACTATTTGGTCACCTGGAAAGCATTGTAGTGAATTATCACGATGTAATAGGATCTTTTCCCTAGTTCTACCTGTGATAAACAGGTGATGGCAGAAACAATCTCAGCTTTGGTTGGCTTGTCCATTACTTTTAACACACCCAAATGTTTGCTTCCATTCCTTGATGGTTTAGAGACATATTTTTGTTCTGCATTTGTTTAAAACAAAATCATAAGTAGACCTTCCCCCTAGTAGTGTGGTGGAAGTAACACTTGGCATTGCATTTCATGAGACTCCAGTTTAGCAGTGAGATCAGGAGTCCACCTTCTTAACTGATGCCAATCAGTGAAGTAATGGACTTGGTTTCTAGAGAAGCGAGGTACTACAGCCTGTCTATTTTCAGAATCAGAGAATTCTTTATGTGTGTATTATGAGAAAATGGAGGATCATAAAGCTCCTCGGAGAGAGAAATTGAAAATGAATTTCTCCTGAGAAGACCTAATGGGAAAATATTCATTTTTGAGGTGTGTATTATGAATCAATCTGATGCTCAAAGGTGCATTAAATAAATAAAACAAGATTAATTAAACTTCATCACTGAAAACTCTTGAAAAACATTTGGCATATTCCTAGATTGTTTAGTCAAAGCAAACAGATTTTCAGACAAAGGGTGGCCACATGTCACTATAATGAGATTTAGGACCGTGCATAAAAATGTATAGCTCTTTTCTTGTGTCTCTTTAATGAGAGGTGCTGTGTGGAGATACAGAATTATTTCTATTGAGTCAGAACAGCATAGTCCTATTAGTTCTAATTCGTAAGTCTAAAGCAGCTTTGAGTATCCTGTTGTTGAACATCATAGCTGGCTGAAAAATGATAAAAAGATTTTGCAAAAGTTACTTCAAATATTTTGGGTCATTTTTCTTTGACATTGAAAAGAAAATGGACACGCTCTGCTGTACATATTAGTTATGCCAGCATAACTGCACCTACATACTGTAGGCAAGTGAGATACTTTGTAGAACCTTTAAAAACCAGGGTACTTAGTCTATAGGGAGTAAAAAGCTGCAAAGTTAAAAGCTTTCTGCTTACTCCCAGTTGCCAGAAAAGTCAACTTTTTGCTTCATTATCATGAACGTGGCTTTACATTGAGAAGCAAAATTCAGACAAATATGGCTTCCCTCATCTTTTTCTAGCTCTTCTTCAGTATTGTTTCCCTCTGACACTCTGAAAGGATTAATTCAATGCAATATCAAATTTAGAATAAAATCAGTGCAATGTTGTTTGTGTTGACCAGAAAAAGGATCGAGCAGCCACAAACTTCAGACGTTGACTTGATATATGGCCTTGATTAGCTCCCTTAACCTCTTTGTGCTTTGTTACCCATTTATAAATCTGGTTACTTTACACTTTCCTACTTCAAAGGTGTGCTGTCAGGTTTAATTCACTGATTCAATTAACACAGGTTTGGAGGGATGATTTGTGAGACTTGTACATACACATTTAGTAGTTTTATTTATTTACCTTATTTCAGATTAATCTATTTCACGATCTTCATCTGTAAAAAGACCCAACATTATTGGGGGAGGGACAATGTCAGCTATTCACATGAAAAGCCTATTTTAAAAATATGAACAGTTGGTTGACCAAGTCTGACAAAAATATTTAATCTTCTGATCTATTACAGAAATATTTAAAAAAAAGATATACAATACCAGCCATACAAATTATACCAGCTCTGTATGTTCACTGTTTGTAGAATCAAAGAAAACACTTGAGGCTGAGTTGTCAAAATTCAGTGCCAACTTACTTCCCCAAAACCAAATGCACTTCTGTGAAAATGAATGTCCTGTACAGACTCTGCAGCGTGGCATGCAAAAGGGACAATTTCATGTGCAAGCTGTCAGTTTGCATCTGAAAATGTCTGTTTACATATGTGCTGAGTTTCACAGAAATGCCTATATGATATCACTCGGATACTAAGTAGATACAGAAACTGCATCTTAGTTTTTATAAATAATTGCACACAAATTACATTAAAAGAACATGAAAGTTGCAAGGTCAAACAGTCAAATGTTAGGATTAAGGTTGCCTGTGCAGTCTTTTATAAGGCATGCCGGCATGCCTTTCTGATTGCTGGCTCTTTAAAAGTGGCAGCGACAGACAGCTGCAACCCTGAAGTGACTGTCTGGTTACTGCCTGCTGAATACTGTATCTCAAATCTGACTCACTTTTAGGCCAATATTCCTATTCTGTTTTTTTCCCTTTCTACCATCAATCAGGCAATAAAGCATTCTCTCACCATAGTGACAGCTAAATCTGTGAAAGTGATTGGCACGATTTAAACATTTAGTTTTGAAAAGAGGGCCTGATTCTGGACTCTGATCAGTATCTTTATGGTTGCTGCAAAGCTGGCTTAGTTATTTCTGAGAAATAATCTATAGGGGCACTGTGGGGTCAGGTCATGGCCCTACACCATCTCTCCCCATAGCTCTCCGTGTAGGGCATACTTTGGGAATGGGAGGGAGATTGTTGAGCGTGGTAGAAGGAGTGGCTAGATTGATTTGTGTAGCAGGCCATTGGTGACTATGGGATGTGACCATAAATTGAACAGCCTTTAGGTCTACAGCCTGATACATTTTATACTTAGTGCCTCACCCGAGTAGCCATCAAGAGATGAAGAAAAGATTTCAAATTACTTTTGTTTCCCAATCCTGGGCTATGCCTTCTGTGAAGTACCACACAGATCCTAGCTAGCCCATCATCTCTATTTTGTCCAGGAACTGACAAATTAACAGTAATGTACATGTAAAAATGGATCATCTTGCACACATTTCAGTGTAGTTTGGAATAACCTTGAAGAAAATTAAATCAGCTTGACAATGCTATTTTGGTGTAGGGATTCATGGCCTGGGGTCATGCAGAGACGGCACGTCCAGGCACACCTGGATGACCTCAATGCATGATCACAGGCTATCCACCTGTAAATAAGCTGGGCAGGTGGAAAGAGAGAGTGTGATGAAAAGACACTGAGTATATTGAGAGACAGTGAAAGATTTATTATTTCCCATGTCCCAGCTTTCTTTCTCAAGGCTTCAGCTAGAAATGTAATCAACAGAGCTTATTTTCTTATCCCTGTGTAAAAGGCCTTGACAGAACTTGTTATGTTCTTCTGTTCTGTTATGCTATGTTTTTGTACATAAATGCTTATTATGATTTTATGTAGGCTGTTTGTGCTGCTTAATAAATAGGAGGTGGCAAGAGCAGACAGGAGCAAAAGCTGCCTCCATGACATGCCATTCTGTGTCTGTCATCCCTTCATTTTGGAAATAGTCTTGTAAGTACTTCTGAAGAATTGTTGCAATATAAGAAGTCACAATATGGCATGAATTCCTGAGTATATCTCATTCCCTTCCATCAGGACATATTCTCTTTTAATCTCCTTCAGTCACACAATTGACATTTGCACCGAGTGTTTATCTTCACCAAGTTGAGTCTCACTACACCTCTTAGTTGTAAACTATTTATTTATATCATGTCTCAGGAAAAGTGCTTTGTAGGCACTGACTGATATTTTAATTAAATAAGAGTTTGATTGTAAAGTATATATATATATAGCACGTGCATTTTGAGAACTTGTATATTTCTAAGTGTGTAGATTTAAAGTACCTGGTGGATCATCAACACTTTCTACTAAGGATAGTTATGTCTCATTTTTAGGGTAGGTGTTTTGAATATGTAGTTTGAGCCTGAATCTGAACTCAGAGTGGTTTGATAATGATAAAATTTCATTTACTGAATGGAATTACTCCTGAATTACACCAGTGTAAGTGAATTCAGCATCAGGCCCCTTAAGTTTGGAGAACTTACGCTCAGTGAAACTCTATAAATATGAAAAAAGTCCTTATGCAGTTACCACAGTTACAAGGTGAGCTAAACCTCTGTCCCCTTTCTGGTCTCTCTGAGGGCACCTTCTCAGATATCAGGCCTTATGCTGTTACCTTTCTCAGGGCAAAATCTCATGATTCTTCCACTCTTCGCAAATGGAGGGTGAATACACTATCCAGCGTGTACAACCATTTATCACCCGGCTGGTCTGATAGGGTTTGGAGCACCTGTGCTTCACCCCTTTGGGAACCTGTGAAGAATGATATTGACCCATAACCTTCCTAAATAAAATATGCCTTGTTTTAACAGTTGGGATGAAGCATTAAAGAATCAAGATTTTAAAACAATAGGCTACATGCATATTGAGTCTCATCTCACTTTAATGCTTCACTCTGAGCTAAGTTAGATAGGACTTTCCTCTTCAGCTGCAAGAGCAAAACAAAACTTACTTTCTCCTAGCAAGCCCAGTCCTACTGCAGGTCTGTGGAACTCTGTGTTATATAGGAAGGATGAGGTAGGAAGATGTACAATTTGAACTATACTGGTGTACAGCCCTGTCATTGTGGATGCAGTTACATTGGATAAAGCACCTTTATAGCAGTGGAAAAGGGAATCTGTTACGTGGGTGTAAGGCATTTTATTCGTGTAAAATGGCACTTGCACTAGGGCTTTTACTGTTATAACCATTTCAGTAAAAAAAGGAGTTTAGTGTACAGGGGACAGGGCTTTCATGTCTGAGGGAGCTTATCTGAAGCTATGGACTGGTCTACATTATAAAGTAGGGCCTTCTTAACTACATCCCTCAGTGCTGTGAGCGAAGTGAAACCCCAGTGTAGACACTGCTAGGTTGCTGAAAAAGTCTTCCATTGACCTACCTACCGCATCTTGGATAGGTGGATATACTACAGCAATGGAAGAACTCCTTGTGTCACTGTAGTGTCTACATGGCAGTGCTGCAGCTGTGCCATTATATCATTTCTAATGTACACATATCCTATATCTATTGGTCTACAAAACGTATCCCAAGTAGTGTCATTTGAATGGGGTTAGTGGTGTGTCCATGAGTTAGAAATATGTCCATCCAGGAGTTAACAATTTTAGAGCATACTCGCCATGCAGGAAGGAAAACTTCTATACCACTATAACATCAGAATTTAGGCAGTTGATCTATCACAGTTGTCTCAGTCAGATAACATATTTTGTATTGAGTTTCCACATGAGCAGTGGAAACTGAAAGAACTGTAATGGATTTAAAAATAGCTTTCCAAGCAGTATCACATCTACAGAAATCAAAACAGTTACTCTGGGCCTTTGTGTACTGATGAGGAGCGTCTTCTCTATTTCTCTGGTGTATGATAAAGTCAGGATATGAGTCTCCTAGTATTAGACAGAGGTTAGATAATTTTTTTCAGCTCTTGGTTTATATCTATATTATTAGGGAGAAAATAGCTGCATTTGAAAGCAAGATAAAAAGGGAATGTAGGAACAGAGCTTATTGGTTATTACAGTTGAACCTGAGAGACTTTGAGACGTCCAAATGATGCCTCTTTGATCAAATAATCAATGGGTTTTGTATTTATAGTGGTAATAAATTAGGTATATCCAAAATAGGACTGAGATGTGATGAATACATGGTGAATTTTTAAAACTCTAACAAGTTTTCATATCTAAATTTTGTTAAAAAATCAATAGGTTTTAAGTTATAGCTTGTTGGATATTTCCACTGAACTTCTTAAATACAGTCTTTCATAACTGATCATAAAGCTTTCCTTTTCTTCCTACTTAATTGGTATCGTTGCCCCAATGCATTTATTTTAAATGAGAACTTCTATGTTCGGAAATACATCTAAAATAGGGAGACCTTGAATGATCCCTTAATGTGCTCACTATTTGTTCAACCTTCTATTTAGCACTAACACTTCAAGTACCTTTCCCAGATCTGAGGAAGAGCTCTGTGTAGCTCAAAAGATTGTCTTTTACCAACAGAAGTTGGTCCAATAAAAGATAATTGCCTTAGCAACCGTGGCCAAATAAAATAGGAGGCAGAACAATAATGAAGAACAATGCAGTTTCAAAAGGATTTAAATCATTTAGATTTAGGACAACAGATTGCAAATGCTAATTAATGTAGACAGATATAAAAGTCAGACCCAGTCCCCTTCCACTCTCCCCCGCCAATTCTGTAAAGATGTATGTACTTCTTTAAGCATATGAGAAGTCTCACACTACTCATAATAATGGGCCAACTTTTCAGCTGGTGAACTCGGTGATCTACTGGCAGGGACACTAAGCTGGATATCAGGACAGCTGGGTTTTTAGTCCTAGCTCTACCATGGTCTGCTGCATGACCGTGGATAAATAATTTCATCTCTTTCCCTGCTACCTTTTAACTATCTTGTCTATTTAGATTGTATGCTCTTTGGGGCGGGGACTTGTCTCTTTCAGTGACATATTGTATAATATCTCATACAGTGTCTAGAACAATGGGGACCAAGTCAACTGGGTTGTCTAGGTGCTACTGCAATTTAAATAGTTTATGCCAGCTGAGAGTCTGGCCCATTGTTTTATTTAACTGTCTCCCTCTTTGCTTTCCTCTTTCTTCCTTTGTTTTTGGAATCTCTCTTGTTCATTCATCTCCTATTCTGTAAGTCTTTCACAGTTCCTTCTTTACAGTGCAATTCCCTTTCCATGCCACTTTTCTTCACCTACCCTTTGAGACACTCCCAAGTGAACCCCTGATGAAAAGAAGGTTTTATGGGGCTTTTAGACACCTCACAACATATGTCTGAGTCCACGACCTAGCAGAAAATGATTGCCAGTTGATAAAGCTCTTAGCTGAGATACTTTGTGATTTTACCACAAACATGTACCTACTGAATTAAATAAGTTCCTGAGAGAAAGCTGAAGATAGGTGAAGGCTGTTTTTTTTTAAAAAAAGAGACATGAATATTTATTTGAATTATTTAATGAATTTACTTTTTCTGGCTTCACGTTCTTTTGGTTTTTCATTCATTAGTTATTCACAGAAAGCAGTTTACCATCAAGAATGTGAGTAGAATCAGCAAATTTTAACTGAATGTTGGGAAATTATCAGGAAAAGCAACTTTTGAACTTGTGACTATCAGGATTAGCACCAGAAAGTGGAAAGTGACTATGCCCATCCAGTCAGAGAACAGAAACATACCATGGACTAGATCCTGTCTATGATAGCTTTATGACAGCTGGAGATCTGGACTCATGATTCTAACACTTTATGTGCAATAAAAACTGCTAGAATATCCATTGCATTCAACCAAATGATTTGAGCTATAGCATAATACTTATTTACGAGCAAATCATGACCTCAGGGTCAATTTATGAAGAGAAATATTTAGGAAATCAATAAGTTATTTATTCAGTTAAAGATTATGCTCAGTTTTACTTTGCTAATATCTGTTACTTTGTGACTCAGTAAGGAAACTACTTCCATTTGTTATTCCCAGCTGCTGGTGACAGCAAGTTATGTGTTTTCCATCAGAAGTCTTTATGTGAAATGACCATGCCTGATGGACAAATTCTGTCTCATTATATCATTATTATATATCCACCAGGGGTGTAGCTACAGGTGGCCCAGGTGGGTTGGTCAGCAGGCCTGCTTAACCCTACCTGCTGCAGCACCTGGCAGCAGCATGAGCTTAGCCGATGACTGCAGACCAGCCAGCAGCGGGCAGCTGCAGCCATGAGCAGGAGTGCTGTGCTGGACAGATGGGTGGGGCTCAGCTGTTCTCAGCCTGCACAGCTCCGGCCTTGGGCAGCCACTGCAGCCTTTGTATGGCAGGGACCGGGCTGCCTTTCCCTCTTCTCCTTGCGACACTCCAGTTGCCTAAGCGTTAGCAGAAAGCTTCCAATCACATGACTGGAACCAGGACTGGCTGGGCCCACCCTGGAGAGTCAGGGGCCAGGCTAGAAAGTGGAGGCTGGCTATGCCTCTGATATCCACAGATGTTTTCTGAGATAATGAAGAACTTGCCCTGGTTAGGTAGAGATGGATCTAAATCTTAAAGTTTGGAGCCAGAATTTTGGTTCAGGAACATCTCTAGTGATCCTTAAATAAGTGGTGAGTTGGTTTTGGTAGTTTGCCTTTAAATTTTCAAAATCAAGTGGCTTTGTCATATTGTTTTGCTGTTTGAGGCAAAGACTGGACATTTTCCAAGTGGCATTCTTCATGGACTAATTTATCAGCTGCCTGCCAGCTTCAGTGTGGTGACTGAAGATTTAAAACAACAACAGCAACAACAACAAAAACCAGCCGGGGGCGGGGGGGCAGAAAACAAGAACATAAAGCCTGTGTAAAAATTTCAGTTTCTACTACTTCCTGGTTTATAAACTGAGCTCTAAAATATCATATCCGCGTATGCTTCAGCAACACAGACAAAAGTATTAAAAGAGGGAAAATCCTGAAAAATAACATACTGTAGCAAAAGATTAGCTTGCTTATCCTCTGAATATTAACACTGGATAGAAAGATTGTCAGAGAAAACTTGGAAGTCTGAGATAACTGACATAAATTCAGACTTGTGAGAATGGGTTTCACTGCATGGCAATCAGATTTGAATTTGGCCTGATCACTGTACAAAAAAATCCACAAAGAATGTCTTGGTACTAATAAAGCAGTCCTTAATTAAATATAAGCAAAATTTTCTAAGTCTTTCAGATTTATTTCATTGTTTAGAATCAATCCCTAAACGTTTGCCTCATTTATTCATTCCCAAAACTCAGAAGAGGTCAGACGACTGGGATCTGTGGCTATGTCTACCCTTGTTAAATTAAGTCGACCTTGTTAAGTCGACTTAGCGTGTCTATACTAGATATTTAGGTCGACTTAAAGTCGACCTTGTTAATTCGACCGAGAGCGTCTACACTAGACACTTAGGTCGACCTAGCCCCTACCAGTCGACTTAGGAGTCATGCATTGTGGGAAGTGTGGCATGTGGCATCGGAGGAGTGCCCTGCTCCCCTGGCCCTTCCTATAAAAGAGGAAGGGAGCTCAGCACCTTCCCCATTGTGCCTGGCAACATGGAGGCTGAGCAGGTCATGGACCAGACTCTTCTCCAGCGATTTGTAAGGCAGCTGCAGAACACCTGCCAGCTATTTGCAAGGCTTCTTCTGCTGTAGAGCAAGCTTCCCTGGCAACCCGCCAGCATGGAGGCAGACGGCAGCCTGCCTCGCATCTTGCTGCCCCAGCAAGCTGCCATGCTCACAGAAGTGCGCTCTGTACCTCGTTGCCTCTGGGCACGTGCATCCAGCAGTGACTGATGGGAGCAGATCATCCTGACCACTTGCACCAGTGGCTGCAGAACCTCAGGATGAGGAAGCGGACCTTCCTTGAGCTGGTCCGCCAGCTCACCCCGATTCTGCAGCATATGGACACCCAACTTCGACCCACCCTGCCCGTAGACAAGTGAGTGGCCATCGCCTTATGGAAGCTCGCAACCCCAGACTTCTACCGCTCTGTGGCCCAGCAGTTTGGCATCGGGAAGGCCACTGTGGGAACAGCCCTCATGCAGGGCAATCAACCGGGTCCTGCTAGCCCGCCTCATCACCCCAGGCAACCTGCACGAACTCCTTGCCGGACTCGGCTTCCCCAACTGTGGGGGCATTGTGGACGTCACCCACATACCCATCCGAGCCCTGGAACATTGCACCAGGGACTATGTCAACCAGAAGGGGTACTACTCCGTGGCCTTGCAGGCCCTCGTGGACCACTGTGGGATCTTCCAGAACATCTACATGGGCTGGCCGGGGAAGGCACACGACACACGGATCCTGCACAACTCCGCCCTGTACAGGCGCATGCAGGTGGGCATCTTCTTCCCCGACCACACCATCACCATCGCAGACGTGCAGGTGCCCATCCTGCTCCTCGGGGATGCCACCTACCCCTTGCTCTCCTGGCTTATGAAGCCATACCTGGGCCTCATGGAGGCCAGCAGGGACCTCTTCATTCGGAGGTTCAACTGTTGCCACAGCATCGTCGAGTGTGCCTTCGGACGTCTGAAGACTCACTGGAGGGCCCTCCTGACCTGCCTGCGTCTCGGTGAGAGCAACCTCCCAGAGGTTGTCAGCACATGCTGTTGCCTGCACAACCTCTGCGAGCTGAAGGACGAAAGGGTCCCCCTCGTCTGGGAGGCCAAGGCCGAGTGGCTCGCCACGCAGTATGAACAGCTTGATGACACCCTAACCTGGACTCAGCAGGTCCAGTGGCAAGCACAGCTCATCCAGGACTCACTGAGGGCCCACTTTCTCAGCGAGGAGCACTGAGGAGTGGGCCTGCTACCAGGCCCCGTCACCTCCACCACCCACCCATGCCTGCTCCCCCATGCACCAGTCTCCCCCTGTCCCCAATCCAATAAAAACCACAACAGAACATATAATAGTGTACAGGGTTTTTATTTGGGGGGGGGAAGGAGGGGAGTACGGGAACTGGGGGTTGGGAGCTGTGGGGGTTGGGGGGTTTAGGGGGAGTGAAGAGGGTTGAGGGAAGAGGAGGAGGATTGGGGGGAGTGAAGAGGGTCGGAAGGAGTGGCTGGTGCTAGCGGCCTCCAGAAGGCGGGTCCTGGGCCTGCAGATGTCCGCCCTGTGTCCTGGCCCACCGGCGAGGAGGGCTGCTTCTGGGGCGCAGGTCGGGGCCCTGAGGGAACAGGCGCTCCTGTAGGTGCTCCAGGGACTGGGTCTGCCACTCCATAAGGTTGAGCATTCGCTTGAGCAGCCTTTGCTCAACCATCTGCTGCCCCTGCTCATCTCTCTGGTGGGCATCTTCCTGCTCCTGCTGGGCTATCAGGCCTGCCTCGGTCCGCTCACTGACGTGGATCAGGTCCTCGAGGAGCTCATCCCACGAGTGCAGTGCCCTCTTCCTCCTCCCGGTTGGGGCTGGTGGGGCCCCGGGAGTGCCGCATGTCAAGAGCCACAGGGTCTGCTGGGGAGAAGAAAGTTCCTCCCATTAGCTGGTGTGGTGTACAGCCTGACAACAGCTGCTGTCCCCTGACTCAAGTTCAGTATCAGTTTCACCCTTGGGGAAAATCAGGAAAGAGAGAAAAGAAGAGCAATAATATTTCGAACCATCATGATTGATTGATTTATTTATTATTGCTGCAAAAATAAGTACTTCAATCTGAGGGTATTGCGGGGGAAGGAGAGGGTATGGTAACCTTACATAAAAATTTAGAAAGATTTCTCATTACCAGCCCTGAGGCAATTCAGGTACTTTATTTTTTTAACTGCCATAAACTGACAAGTATATAAGATGGATCACAATACGGTATATACCTACTGGGGAAATGAAGCAAAAATGAAACAATCTATATCAAAAGGAGGAGGAGGAAGGGGAGGGAGGAAGAACTACATATAGGCTCAATGTCTGCAGATAGATAGATAGATAATATGAAGTCATGGAATTAGAACTAGCAATAAATTATTCTTTAAAAAATACTGATGGTTAATAGTCAGCCATTGAATATCTCTTAATGTACTGCTAATCAAGTTAAGATGTACGATTTAGCTATACATAAGTGGTACTAGTCCTGGTGCTTAATTAACAAAAACCTATTAAATATGTCAAAGATTAATATTTTTGAGAAGCCATCAAATCTAAAGAAAAATTGGTGTTTCTGATATTAAGAACAAATTAAAATTGTGGCCTTTGCAGTTAAAGCTGCTGTAATAATGTAAAAGGCTTAAAAGAAAGAAAGAACTCCCCACACAAAGATTTAGGCTATGTACACACTACAAACTTGGCCCGCAATAAAAGCTATTGCGAGTCAAGGAAAGCGCTATAAATATAGTGCTTTGGTGTGTACACACCTGCTGCTTATATCGCAAAGGAGCGTTCTCCGTGCAGCCAGCCCCCTAGCTCAGCCCTGGGGCTTCAGGTGGCGGCAGGGGCTCCCGCTGCCATCTGAAGCCTCGGGGCTGAGCTAGGGGGCTGCAGGGCTTCGGGTGGCGAAGGGAACTGCGGCACTTGCCCCTGCCGCCACCCGAAGCCCCCTAGCTCAGTCCAGGGGAGCCACCGAACTTGGCAGCTCCCATAACAGTCAATTTCACTGCTCAGCTAGAGCAGTGAAATTGACATATTTGACAGCTCCGGTGTCCCAGAGTGCCCTCGACTGGCACTCTGGGACATTTCCGGAGGCTGTCAATAATGCAAGAAGTGTACACACAGGCTGTACCACGGAACAACTGTTTCGTGGTAAGCCTTACCACCCTCGTTTGGGTGGTTTACATGTTGCGCGGCAAGAGGGCTGTTGCCGCGCAACAAGAAGCATTGGTGTGTGTAGGCTCTCACTGTTTGTAGTGTGTACAAGGCCCTAAAGGGAGTAAAGGTGGAAGCTATTAAAACTCATTTCATGAGGCAGAGTTTGTGCCACAAAGATGGTAATAGCACCTCAGCTAGATTATTTATCCCAAATGTTACCAGTGCAGAATGATATAAAACCTAGCAATAAGATCGATAAATGATACTCTACTTTACACAGTAGGGTCTAAACTTACCTAATCTTCATCTTTATCAAATGCTTTCTATCTGGCCCAAGTTTAGGGGATTTGTTTGCATCATTCAAACCATGAAGAATTGGTCTAAACTGAAAACCCATTAGACTCAAGCATATGTTTTGCTATGTGCTGACAATTAAGCACCTACATATGTGCTTTGCTGAATTTGTGACCTCTATGACTAAACTTATTTGCATTGAAAACTGAAGAAACCCGATATCCAAAGTAGCAGGAGAACATTGAATATTTTTTATAGTGAATAGTAATGGAGCAACTTGCTGTGTCTAAATTCTGAGGCATGTAGGAATGCAAACTTTAGCATAGGAGTAACTGTTTAATTCTACAATTTCATAAGGCCAAGTTGTCCAATTTGGATGCCTAATTTTAGATGCCTAACGGAGTAAGTAAGGACTTGTCTATTTAAGGGTGGTATAATGCACTCTATGGAGGTGTGATTAGTAAAGTGAATGAACATTTTGTACATTAATTGGTCCATGTAGACCCTGCTGAAATACATCCTTTCTTTTTCCTTTGTTTGTAAATAAAGAGTTAGGAGTTTCTTTATGAATAATCCATTGCTTTTGCCCTGTCTCCAAGACAAGCTAAAGATTAATACAATGGGTCTGTGGAAAATGCCTACACCGTAGGCAACATTCACAGTAAATAACCTTCAACATATACAGAAATAACTATTCCCTCCTTCCTTTCCCCCAGTCTAAGATTATCACCTTCACTGATTTTTCCAAGTTGCTTTGGTCATGTGTTCCCATTTGTGGGAAGTCCTTGGTTTGTCAAGTCACACTCCCTGCCTTGCTGGTTATGGTAGCACTTAGGACCTTCCTGTGGATGGTTTGCTGAATTCCAGCAAGAGAACCTAATTCTGCCATCAGTTTTGTGCATGCAGAAGTGCAACTGATGTCAGTGGGAGGTGTGTGTGTCCGTCCATCCATCTGTCCATCCAAAAAGGCAAAATATGACCCAATGGTCTTGAGTATTGATCTGTCTGCACACCTCTGAAGTCTGTTCAACACCTTTGTTTTTAACTGTCTTACAAAGACAATATTTACCATCATGTAGCAATAAAATGGAAGTGATATTCATTGTGCACTGCAGCCCTATTGACGAAATAAATTGACTAAAGTACCTGGACAGAACTGCTGAAAAAGATCACGGTCTGTACAGGACCCACAACACAAGGTGACAGTTGCTGTAAACCAGTTAAAGTGGCAGTGGGCAGCAGCTGTGCTCCTTCTAGAAAGCAAACTTCTGAACGTGCTATCCTACCCCAAGAAAACCAAGACGAAATAAAG
Source organism: Pelusios castaneus (assembly GCA_007922175.1). Classification (NCBI taxonomy): domain Eukaryota; kingdom Metazoa; phylum Chordata; order Testudines; family Pelomedusidae; genus Pelusios; species Pelusios castaneus. The sequence continues at coordinate 6,952,792 of ML685776.1, read as the reverse complement.
AGGATAGTAGTTAGCAGCTCAATTTAGAAATATGGGAAGAATAAAACACAAGCAAAATGCTCTCAATTTACATAATCTCTCTTCTTTTTTTAAACAGGAATTGCCAGATTCACTGAAAGAGCAGACTCATCTGAAAGAATGGCATATACACAATACACAGATACAAACCATTCCAACCTACATCGCCTTGTTTCAGGAGCTGAAGGTATTGGAGTTATCAAATAACCAGATCACACATCTTCCAGTTGAAATCGGTATGTTGATTTGGATTTAGCTATTTAATTAAATGTGCAAATTCATGATGGTCGGTTGGCATGTAGCTACTACTTGTAAATATAGACCCCAAAATTTATTCTCTCTGTTTTCAGCAAATAGTTATGTCTGGATGTTTACTGTTATTCTGATATCTTCATACCTGCTGAATTGCATATGATGTTGTGCAGTCAAGCCTCGCTCAAATACAAGACAAAATGACACTCACCTATGGTTAAGATGTTAGATAGTCATTTTCGCTTCTATTGTGCCATTGTTTGTTTTAAGTTCTGCTGTAAGAATGGACAGCATTTTATGGTGTATTTTTAGGGTACCAACAATGACAGCAACATCACAAAACACCAGTCTGAAACAGACAAGTTAAAGCACCAAAAAAAAAAAAAAAAGAAGGGGTGGGGAAGGGGTGAAATCAACCCTGATATTAGCAATGGGGAAACCCACAACATAAAATTTTAGATAAAACACCTCATTTTAATCCATGCATTTTGACTCAGTAGTGAAGAGATGTTTAAATAAATTAAAAAAAAAAAAAAAAAGCTTTTTCCAAATCTAGGCAAACAGAGGTTTTGCTAAAGAGAGAATTTAATTCTTAATTCTTATATACTCTGACTTTTCTGACTTTTAAGTTTAAACAAATTCTCATATTATTTGGCCTTTCTGTGGTTTACAGTGGTGTCTCAAAAATGTATTTTGTTTTTAAAGATTCTATTGGTTTGAAAGAGGATTGCTATACTTGAAATGAGGAACATTACTGGAACCGGCAGAAGAAACCTCTGTGCAGCTGTAAACCACACTCTCAGTCTTGTGGCTAGGTCATACAGAGAGTTTTGAGTCTGTTACTGCTACCTTCTCTTTTGGCATTACAGACTCATGCTTTAAGATCTAGAGGTCCCAGGTTCATGACCCACCTATGATCCAACTGGGATGCCAGTATATATATATATAATATACGGTGCCAGTATATACAGTGCCAGTATATTCATTCAAGGAAAGGAGAAAAAAAGACTTCAAAGAATGAAACCTCCTTCTTTTCAATTATCTATCCCCAGAATCTTACACAGAATCTTCACTGCTGCTGTAGTGCTTCTGTGTAAACATGCAGGCTATGTTTACACTTGAAAAGTTAAGTTGACTTTATGATGTCATCTTAATAAGGTTGACTTTGTCGACTTAAAGTGGACCTTATTTTGTCGACTTAACAAAAGTCGACTTAACTTTTCAAGTGTAGATGTGGCCCTTTTTCGACCTTATAAAGTCGACTTAACATTTTAAGTTGACTTAATAAGCTCCAGCAGTAATTTTCATGCAACTTCCACTGAAAGAGTTATTTTGGGGAAGTTCTATGGTCTGTCTTATATAAGAGATGAGATTAGATGATCATAATGGTTCCTTCCAGCCTTGGAATCTTTGGCTATGGCTTACTAAAGTTAGTTTGAATTAGTTAATTCAAACTAACTAATTCAAACTAATTTTGGTTAGTTCGAATTAACTTAATTCAAACTAGAAAAATTTAGTTCGAACTAAGCAAGTACCATTCATGGTACTTGCTTAGTTCGACTTAGCGAATTGCATTGGGTTCAATGGGCCAGTTAGTTCGAACTAAGCAATTAGTTCGAACTTACATGGCCACATTGGTTAATTCAAAGTAACTAGTTCAAATTAACCCTTAGTTCGAATAGCATATTCGAATTTATTAGTTCGAATTAAGGAAGCCCTTAATTCGAACTAATTAAAGCCTAGTGTAGCCATGGCTTAAGTTAGTTTCAATTAAGCTTCCTTAATTCGAACTAATTTGCCAGTGTAGACATAGCCTTTGAATACCAGTTGCAGTTCCTCTCCTCCGTGAAATTCAGTTCCGTGTGTAGGGACTCTTTGGGGTTTATAAGTACCAATTAAGTTCTGTTTTGTGTTTTTCAGTGGTGCTTAGCTTTGTGTGATCTCACTATATAACAGTGAGTTTTGAAGCCCACTGTGCCATGTCCTTCATTCCACATACCCTGTGCTGGAGGACGTCTCGCATAGAAGACAAAAAGAAGTGTCTGCAGAACCTTTATATGCAGCAAAAAGGTCTACAGGACAATCCTGCACAGACTGGTCTCTTGAAGGCTGTGATGGACTGTGGACCTGACCAGTCCAGATCTTGTGATCTAATTGTCTGTAACATAAGGGCAGGTCATTAAAATCAGTGGGAGTATTTGGATCTCTTTATATCAGATGGCTAATGAGAAGAAGCTGCTGCTATTTCAAGATATAAACTAGTGTATCAACTGCACGGAGGCAGCTTCTTCACTCACTAGCTGCAGCTGAGAGGGGTGGATTTCATCTTTCCAATACCATGGCAATTGACTTGTGTAGTACTTGATTACTCAGGCTTTAGGCCTGAGTTGTTGAAAGAGGTAAACAGAAGAATGCCTGTGATAGCTAAATTTCAGAGGAGTAGCTGTGTTAGTCTAGTTCAGCAAAACAAACAAGGAGTCCTGTGGCATAGGACTTTAAAAGTGCCACAGGACTCCTTGTTGATGATAGCTAACTTTCTAAAGTGAGCCAGGCAAGGGCTCACTACTGCAGACCTTGGAAACTAGATGGGATGGACATTTTGGAGGCTATCTGGCTTAATATCTACACTATAGGGTTGTGGGGTTTTTTTGTTTTTGTTTTTGGTTTGTTTAAAGAAAATCCCTAAAGAATTGTATACAGAAAACTGCATTTTGTTTTTGAAATAAGAGTTGTATGATATTGTGTTGTATTATTTGAAAAGTACTACTTGGTCATGTAATTAGAGTGTCAAATAGGAAAAGAGTTAATGTTGAACACCCAAACTTAAGTTTGGCTTTGCCTGATTTTGCCACTTACCCATGAATCCTTGATGATCTCTCCACTGTCAGCTTGGAAACTGTTTTTGGATGGAGTTGATAACCAGTTAGCTCAACTCTAATCTAGAAAATGTATTTTAGTCTAAAAAGGCACTTTGGCTTTTAAAATTTCTTTAACTGAACATGCTGGCTGAGACATCAGTTGGAAACCACATCAGTGTGATCTTAATGCCCATTGACTTAAGTGGGACATCCATGCACTCTTCATCTCTTTGCTGAAACAGGGCCTGAATGTGTTTACTCCTCTCTAATGGCAAGTCTGCTACAACCTAATGGAGTTGCTCCTTTAGCTCATGTGGTGGAGAATCGTGCTTTGGTACTGAAAGTCCTGGTTTTAATCCTTGCTCATAGATAGCTCCTGGTGGGAGTTATTCCAAGGGAAATGACTACTTCTTGCAGCTTCTGAGCTGTTAAAAATAGCTTTAAATAACATTATTCCCTATTGTTTATTTTGTTACTTGGACATACATACATGTCAGTTAACCGGATCATGATGTTGGCAATGTGAATTATAGACTTGTAAATCACAAATCATCATCTCCCTTAAACACAGATGATCTTCTAGGAATCAGAATGTGTGAGGCTTCCCCTCCCCCCCCCCCAACCATTTCAGGTTGAAAAATCATGGGTAAAGTCTCTGCATAGATATCTTGTTTAGCAATATTAACTCCAGTATTACAAAAACACAGAAACTTGTTAATTCAGGGGTATATTTACAATAAATTAAATGGTAGCATAATAACTACTACAAATATCAAGGTTTCTTCACTGGGTTTCAGGTAAGCTCTCCTGATGCTGTAACATCAAGCTTGCTGTTTTCTGCTTCTTTTGCAGCCCTGGGAAACTTATGAACCAGGGTAACTTTAGCATGAATTAGCATATACTCTGTGCTCTGTTCTCAGCTTCATCATCATTTATAGTACCTTGCATAAACAGAATGAAACATGATTCTACAAGGATGACTTTAGAGGTTTTTTTTCCCCACAACGTTCCCTCTTGATTGCAAATGCTTTTGGTTTTAAGTAAACTTTGTATATGGAACTCCCATTAAATTCATCAGGCAGTTGGCTGTTAAGTTCCTTGGTAAGATGGGGTTGAATTCACTATGAATGTGATCCAAAGCCCACAGACATCAATGGAAAGACATCTATTACATTTAATGAGCTTTGGATCGGATCACATGGCCCCGTCTAGCCTAGAGTTTTATAGACCTGTACCATGAATCCAGGTACACCAAACTGAGTGGAAAAAAAAACTTAATACATTTTAAAATTGATTTTAAAATACCCAAAATTCTCAATGTGCTATCTCAGTGATCTTCCAGAGCTAAACTGGGAATCCATATAGTCCAGGGGAGTTGCAGGATAGCAGATCTTAACTCTGTTATGTATTAATTACTGAGTATAGTCCTGATGAGGGGAACATTTGAAGAAAACTCCCATTTAGTGGAGAAGGTGGAAACATTTTTCTGGCAGGTTGACTTTTTTTTTTTTTTAAGTGGCAGTTGTTTGCAGCAGCTGAAAGGTTTGGGATATTAGAATAAATACCGGAAGTCATGAATTTATGAGCAGAGGTGAAGTGTAGAATATGCCACATGTGGTGGAGACAGCCATGGGATAAATTGTCTCAGCTATATGTCTAATCTGGCTTTTAAATTTCTTAAGATACCAAAAAGGTAAAAGGTTAAAAACAAAAAACCCATCTGCTTTGCAGAACATCAACAAGGGACTTTGTCAAGGCCAATGTAAATAAATAAAATTTGCTTAATTACTTACAAGGGCTTTAGATAGTGGCATTGCATAAATCATAGCTCTCACTATGAATTCTGAAATGCACATTGCCCTTTTATGTAGATTCTTTTTGCTAAAAAAATTGTATCTATGTATTTATCTTCTTGGTTTTCTTTCCATCATTGTAGTATCTCAGAACCTTACACATATAATAGATGGATAAAAGAAATTTCTGTAATGGAGAGATTATCTACTCTCCTTTTAAATATTAGGAAACACTTGGTGGGGTGGCAGTGGAAAAGGTTTATTAAAAAGAAAGATTTTGCTGCATTTCCTAAAGTGAACAGACTAGGAATTCCTATAATCTTCTCCAAGCATTAATCTGACAAATAGCTAGATCCTTTCCACTGAGAATGCCTTCTTCCTGGTTTCCACATATGTTGTACAGAACTTTATGATCTGTATTGTCCCAGAAGAATATAATTGTTGTAGTGGTTCACAAAGAGATTAGAGTTGGCATTCCATTTTATCTATTGAACAGAAAATAAATAAATAAATAAACCCACTGCACTAAAATAATCATGGGTAGATAAAGTTTATATGGAGCGTTGATCCATCAAATTCCCTCCTCCCAAAAATCAAACAAGCAAGAACAAAACCCCACATCTGCCATCTCCTCTCCACAGATTTCTTTCCTGCCACTTTCTGCACCTCTCTGACTTCTTGAAATTTCTCTCCCATCTGCACAAATGATTCCTACTCCCAGTTCTTTTTCTCCAAGTGGAGTCAGTCTCCATCCTCCCTACTCATGTGGACTTCCTCTTCCACATATTTTACTAGAGAGGAACTTTGACTCATTACCATCTCAGTAACCCCATGACTCTAGCCCTATGACTCATGAAAAATACTGCAATAGCACTCAGGATTGGTAAGGGCCTTCTGATTTTTTTAAAATTCAAATTTTTAGATGTGCATACATAGAAAGAAATTGGACAAAAGAGCAAAATTCCATTAACCAAGGGTCACTTTGTTAAATAATAATGATCATTTAAAAAAAAAAAAAAACAACAACAATAATACTTTTCTTAATCACCACCCACAACCTCAGGCTTGGCATTTGACAGTGGCATAACAATTCCCTCTCTTTTTCTGAGATACTTGGAGGTTAAGAAGACTCGACCGCCCCTGCTCCTTTCTAGGACAGGATATGGCAGGTGTACCCCCAACAAGGTTTTCATTAACCCCTTCCACTTGGGTGTCAGGTGAATACCGCATCACAGAGTGGAAGAACATTTATGAAGAATACTGTTCTTAGGTATTTTATAATTTTGTCTGCTTTTACTCTGAGTCACCCACTTAGAAGCTCTAATGCAGGCTTGTCTACATCTCCAAGAGGCATGGCAATCACTGCGTGCCTATTAAAAATCAAAAGTTATAGGAAATAATTACTGGGTTTAATTTTTTAAATAATGAGTTTAAAAATCACAATGAGAATAAATGGCATCTTAGGCAACAACTGTGATGGTCTGGCAACTTCTAATTAAAAATAAAATATTCTTAGACATGAAATTGCCAGGAAGCTATGGGCGTCATTACTGCTTTAACTGCCTCTATTTGGAAAATACAAAGAGATGTTAGCTGTTTAATGCTCTAATTTATATTTTTTAATAGAATGGAAAACTCAGTGTACTAGCCTCATAAAGAGTAGCTAACCACAAAGCTGTACCAGCAGCAAGTTTATTATTGTGGGCTTTTAAAATTGTGAATTTATGCTTGAGTACATTCTGAATATATTGGCACATGCGGGGCCAAATCCTAATCCATACCGATGCATCCAAAAACGGGAAGTACTCCTATAGGACTACATAAACTGGCTGCATTTCTGGCTGATCAATTTTAGGGGTGGCTAGGCCTGGCGCATAAGGCCTGGTTTCAGAGGGAAGAAGATACAAATGGGGCAGTGCTTGTCCCCCTCATTCTGATCAAATAGACTGTTCCAGTTGGACAATTTTATTAAAGATTTCTCATTATTGCCATCACCTGTTCAACTTCACTGATGGTAATGCTGTGTTCTGCAGATCTGTCCTGAGCATGGGTGGACCAACTAAGGGCTTAAAACACCAATGGTCCTTTTGCAGCCTGGTATACATTAACGCTCCGTCTGCCAGTGAAGCAAAAATTTCCTGGTGTATGGAGCAAGGACCAAATTCTCCTCTTGGGCAAATGATGCCAACTCCTATTAACCTGAGTGGGAGTTACTCCTGTTTAAAGTCAGGAACTAATCAGGTTCATGTTGAAAGAAATCTTTCCCATCAGACTGGATGTGTTCCACCTCCACACATCTACACCTCAGTGATTTATTTTTGTTATAATGAGGTGATAATTTGATGTAACATAGGCTAAATAGTACAAATAATACCTTCATTTCTCAAACCATGTTACACTTGATAGGCTAAAATTATATTCTGATGTACTTGAAAATAGGATAATTGGCTCACACAATGCCCCTGAGCTACTGCTATTATCCTCTTGCACCAGCCAAATGAATCTTGTGGGATAATAGTACACTGCCAAATCTGTGTCTATTGTAGTCTAAAGGCTAATTCTTCTCCTGCCAGTTTAACTGAAACACCGCTTTAGACGAAAAAGGGAAAACAATAATTTCTTATCTGCATAGAGGTTAAATACGTACTCAGTTCTTAGGGAGGCAATGCTTCACTAAAGTCATTGGGAAATTTGCATGAGTAAAAGAAATTAGGTAAAAACTAAAGTCTAGGACTAGGTCATGCCTCATAGCTCTGTGAGCCTGCCTCAGGTGCCACAGAATGAGGGTGGTGGCTTCTACTTCCTCAGAACCATCACAGGCCTCTCCCTTGGAGGTTTCACAGTAGATATGGGGCTCAGTAGCTGGAGAGAATGAAGGCCAGGGCTGGCTGACATAGAGGCAAGCATATACTCCTTCCATGCAATCTGCAGAGGTTCCCTTGTACCTCCATCCCAGTTGCTCTTAGCACACTTGACCATGGGATTCTGAGGGCTGCCTCAGGTGAGGAAAACTGTAGCTATGTGATTTCACAAGAGTAGTGCTATGGAGAAGCAAAGCTGTGAAGCACAATTCATAGATGACCTGTGTCCAGGGTGGATCCTTAATGTCCGTGTGAAACTTTTGCAGCTTTGTGAGACTTTGGGGACCTCTGAATATTCTTCATCATGCTTCTTGGCTGTCTTCCTCCATGGCAGAATTTGTAGGAAATTCATGAGGGAAACTTTTCCTCCACACTTGCCATCCTAGACTCCTTCATAGTATTTCCACAGAAAGGGCAACCTAACAGGATTTGGCACATACATAGGTATTTGAGTGAGATGAAAAGGTAAAATTTCCTTTGCTCAGACAGGTTTTACATAAAATATCTCTTCTGTATTGAATTTGAGTTAAATACAGAGGGTGAGTATTTACTATGCTAACTTTTGCTTTGAAATATGTTCAGCTAATTTTACATAAGAACAGATAAGCTTAACGTTGAGGCATCATTTTAAGTACTTATGATAATTTATAGAGTTTTTTTTCAAATCATTTAGTTTCTTATTTACAGAAAATTAAACCAAAAGATAAATTAAATAAGTCCCATGAAACAATAGGTTTCCTTCCTTATTTCCAATTACTGAATTGCATTTGAGATAGTGGAAAATACATTAAATATTTTCCTAATATCATTTTACCATGTAAACAATTGCAGTATTTGCCACAGGGATGTATTTGATCACAAGAGAGAGGAATTTATCTGTGTGTTACATAGTAGAGGAATTGTCCACAAAACAATCCCCTTATGCTATCGTGGTCCAGGCTATGAATATGTTTGAGAACCCCTGTGCTAAAAAATCAAATGCCCTGTATGTTTAAACTTCACCAAATTCTGCTTTCTACAAGCCAAAGTATAATTTGCATTTAGATGGTGTTTCAAAATGGGGTTTTTGCGGGGAGACTTATGTAATGTTGTAAGCCAAACAGTGAATAAAACATGGCTGGACATACCCTACGATATCTTCAGTGCTTAAGATTCAACTGACAAGGACCATAGCTTTCAATGAAGCAAGTTATGTAATAACCATACATTCTTTTTATCTTTCATATCAGATCTGATCACCAAAGTCACCAAAATTACACAAAAGAGTGTGTAATGCTTGTTACATGCCAGATGCAATTTTTTATGTCCTCTAGTAAGTTTGATGTAAGATGTTCTGAAAAACATTTATGTCTATATTTTACTAACTGACATATTGGGTGGCTGTTCCTTTGCTAACCTGAACATACTTTTGTTTCCTTTGCATGTCTGCCTTATTGATTTTAGCTGTTTATTTTAACAGGTTGTTTAAAACTCCTGAAAGAACTCAATGTAAGTTTTAATAATTTGAAGAGCATCCCTCCAGAACTAGGAAACTGTGAGAATCTGGAAAAACTGGATTTGGCTGGAAATCTAGAACTTACAGAACTCCCATTTGAAGTAAGATCTTAATGGCATTTTTTGTTGTTTCTGATATATTTGGACTGTAAGATATTTCATCACATGCAGCATAAATAGAGATTCTTACAAACTGGTTTCACACAATTGAATCATACCCCTCACCCACTTCAACAATACAATTTTAGTAGCAATGTCACTGAAAAATCTTAGAACAGACAGAAAAGAGCAGGACAGAGCAACTGAGTGTCACTTGACAAATGACTAAATCCTATGATTGCTCTAGTGTATAAGAGAGGGAAGGGGACCAAAAAGGATTTTGCATAATGTTGTTGGCATGGGGAAGGCCGATGAAGGTTTCCTGCCATGAAACACAAGTGTGTGGTGACAGCTCTATCCATGTAATGCCGTAAGTCACAACCAAATATCTATGAGGGGAAGATTTGTTAAAGGAACCTGTGCAGTCCCAAGACAATAATACTGCATGCTGCCATGAGGAGCAAAAACTGCTTGGCAGAAATTTAGGTGTGTACATTACCCCTGAAGATCATTAAATGCTACTCTGAAGAACATTGTGATGGTTAGTGACACAATTTGGTCATGGAGGTTACAGATTCGGGAACTTTCCAGGGCTTCTGTGACTTCTGGGGTAGGAATGGAGCAGCTGTCAGTTCTGGGGCCACCACCTAACAGCTAATTATCCAGCCAGCCCTGGGGCCACCACCTAACAGCTGATCAGCCGGCCAGCTCTGGGGCTACCTCACAATAGCTGATGGGAGCTGCAGGCTGGAGCAGTTGTAAACCCTAGCAGCTCTGTTTTTCCCTCTTTCCTCAGGGTATTTTAGAAAAAGTCAGAGAGAGGTCACGGCTTTGAGGACATTTTCTTTTTTGCACATGACCTGTCCCTGACTTTTACTAAAAATACCTGTCACAGAATCATAACCTTAGTGATGGTCCATGGAGTGACACCCAGCCCTGAAACAGTAGTACATTCCTCATATTGGATGCATGGCTATCTATTCACTGCTGTATGCACCAGATAGGTGTTTGCTATTTAAGGCAGTGGTTTTCAAACTTTTTTTCTTGAGACCCAGTTGAAAAAAATCATTTATGCCTGCGACCTGACTATCACATCTTTGAGCAATGCATTCTAGTCTTTCCGTGGTGGCAGCAGGGGGCACCACCATCCAGTATGTGAGGGTCTGCGACCCAGTCAGCGTTGTCCTGTGGGGGGAGCAGGGCCCAGGGCCAACTGGCCTAGGTGGGCCCCGCCCCCCCATGCTGGAGGGGAGTCAGGCTGGTCCACCACCCCAGGGAGCCAGTCCAGGCGGGGAGGCTGAGGCCACCGGCTCTGGCCCCGGAAACGGGGGCCGCCGGTGGGGGGAGCTGGCCACAGCCAGGACCCCAGGCTGCTGCGGCCAGTGCCCCAGCCGGGGACCCGAGGCCGCTGCCGGGAGCCGGTTCCGGTCTAGGGCACCCCGCCGGCGAGGGCTAGCCCTGGCCGCATGGGGCAGGCCGGCCCAGAGGCGGGCCCTGGCCACCTCCTCAGCCCCTGGGCCTGCCTGCTCCGCCCCAGGGGCAGGGAGGGCTAGCCCAGAGGCCGGGCTGAGTGCTCCCTTCCCGACCCGCTGCCTTCGAAGGCAGCGGGGAGTAGGGAAGAGTATGGCTGTGGGGGGGCTGCAGTGCAGGCCGTGCACTGCCCCACTGGGAGCAGGACACGTGGGGCCCATGTAACTGCGGTGCCTGGGGTGATCGCCCTGTTCGCCCCCCCCCCCCAAGGGACGGCCCTGGACCCAGTATTGGGTCCTGACCCATAGTTTGAGAACCACTGATTTAAGGCAGCAATTTGGGCCTAAATGTCTACAGTGAAATTAAACAAAGTTGTCAATTTAATTTCTAATCTAGAAATTTCCTGCATTTGTACAATGCCACCATCACTTCTTTAAACCGAGAATTTTTTTTTTAAACATCTTGGTTCTCTTGTATGTCAGATGTTTGAGTGGAAAGTAGATATTCAGTAGTATGGGGTGGGGGGAGAACTGAGGCGAACACAAGCATGTCTTCCTGAGCTTTATGTCACAAGCAAACACTGGCATTAGACTAGCCAGGAAATCTCATGTGCTTGTCTGTCTGTTTTTATAATCTTTATGCTAGTGATTAAGGTACTTGCTTGGGATGTAGGAGATCTAAAACCGAATGCCCATTTTGGAGCACAACTTTGAATTCAGATCTCCCTTCCAACCCAGGTGAGTGTTCTAACCACCAGGCTATAGACTCGTCTGGGTTTATTTACTTTTAATCACTCGCATTGAAGCTGTTCGACTTTATGGATACATAATACATAAGCAGTCATTAGGTCAGAGAGATCAAGAGGGAGATTAATGCACTCATTTGCAGGGGGTGGGTGGGGAGGGTAGGGGATGTGGATTTAAATCTGCTCTCTGTTTGATTCAGATATGCACTCACAAATAAACTATTTGCTTGGAAACTTTTACACCACAGTTGTTTTAAAGTCATAGCAGTATCCTTCCTAATGTAATATGTGTCTGATATCTGATTGATAGATGGTCAAGAGATATTAACTAAGCTGTCTAGATGTCCTGATTTTGGGGGCTTTGTGTTATAAAGGTGCCTATTACCCCTCACCCTCATCCCAGTTTTTCACATTTGCTATCTCGTCACCATAAAGGTAACTGGTGATAATTGCTTCTTCATAAATGAAATTGTTGAAATATATTGAACTGTGCTTAGAACCTGAGAGGCAGAGAAAGGAAAAGAGATATTTGGAAATACTTATAAAAACCGAAAGAGATGAATATATTTATTTCTGAAAATTACCAGTCGGGTGGAATGAGTCATTCACAAGAGAAACATCACAACTGCCAGCATGATTGTAGATGAATCCTGTGGCGGGAGAGAGGTGTGGTGGTGGGTTGACAAAAAAATTACTCCCAAAAATATTTCCTAGTATTAGATTGTCATTTAGAAAGTTCAGCTTTTATTTGACTTTCAAAATCCTTAAAATTTTTTCTTTGGAAGGTTACAGAAATGTACAACTTGAAGATAGCACGTAACATCCTCCATTGTAAAACTTGGTTGAAAGAAATAACGGCAAACTTCAGTGCAGCAGAAATGATCAAAGTCTAATTTTACCTTGGTATTATACATAGAATAATGGCCAAAGAGAACCTGATAATATATATGACGATAGATTCAGGGAGATTGATAACATGTCTGTAATTCAGTCAAGAGTTTCTGACGGGATCATAAAAAGTTTATGAGATCATCAGCATTCTGAGACTGAATTACGTCTTCAGTAATCAGTCTCCCTACTCTCTTTCTATCCATTTTCTTTACAACAGCTGTAGAATATATAGAGGTTTTGAGCCGTTAAAGCAATTTATTGAGGGGTTTTATAAGACGAGAATTCTGGATGTTTAAACAGACGCAGAAAGAAAATATTACAGTGACTGAATTAGAAGGAATAAAAAACCTCAGTTGTGTATGTAACATAATTCCTGTTACTACTTTCTACCAAAAGGTAAAAAAACAACAGAGTCCTGCGGCGCTTTTAAAGACTAACAGATTTATTTATCGCATGAGCTTTCGTGGGAGAAAATCCCACTTCGTCAGACGCTTTGAAGATGGGAAACTTACAGAATGGGAGGAAATTAAATGCAGGGGAGTGTATGACATAGGATCAGATTAGGCTGTAACAGCAAATCAAAACAGGTGTTAGGATTCAAACACTGGGGAACAGCACATAGAGGAAGGTGAGGTCAAATCACCTGTTGTAATGAGAGAGAAATCCGTAGTCCCTGTTTAACCCCAAGGCAACTGAGTCAAATTTGCATATAAATTCGAGTTCTGCAGTTTCTCTTTGAAGCTGTGATTTGTTATTCATCTGTTTCAACACCACTATTAGCAAGTCGTCAATGGAGTGAGCAGAGAGATTGAAGTGTTCCCCTATTGGTTTTTTAGTGTTGCAATTTCTGATGTCAGATTTGTGTCCATTTATTCTTTGGTGCAGAGACTGTCCTGTTTGTCCAATATATAAGGCAGAAGGGCATTTCCGGCACATGGTGGCATAAATCACATCAGTGGATGAGCAGGTGAATGAGCCCTTGATGGAGTAGGTGGCTTGATTTGGTCCTGTGATGGTGTCTTCAGTGTAGATATGAGGGCAAAGTTGGCAGCATGGTCTGTTGCAGGGATATGTTCCTTCTTTAGTGTTTCTGCTGTTTGATCTGTAGTTGCTGGTGAGTATCTGTTTAAGGTTGGGGGGCTGTCTGTAAGCAAAGAGAGGTCTGTCTCCCAAGGCTTGAGAGAGTGAGGGATCATCTTGTAGAATAGACTGTAGATCTTTGATGATGTGTTGAGGAGGTCTGACTTGGGGGTTGTAGGTGGCGACCAGTGGTGTTCTGTTGTTTTTTTACCAAAAGATAGTAAAGGTATTTTATACATTCAGTCTGATCCACCTGTAATTTCATGCAAAAATCATGCACTTGTACACCCAAACACCCATTTGACATCCAGCTATCCAATTTGTGGGCACAACTGTTGCGTTCTGGAACTGAAGTATGTGTTCACACATGTTTTCAGGTGCACCAGTTGCTCTCATTTTCAGCGTTTGGTCCACAATGACAAAGGATGTGCATAGAGCCCAGAATTTGCAAGTCGGCTATATATGAAGTCAACAGATAATTGATATATGGCAGGAATTTTCTGTGTTTTTTTTATCGTGTCAAAAACTGAGGTGCTGAGCACCTCCAACTCAGAGTGACATCAGTCTAAGATCCAGCTGCTAGCAGATGTGCAGCACTTTTAAAGATAAGAACCATTAACAATACATGATGACTTAGGTTTTTTACACTACATTTAATTCTGTATATGGTATAGTGTACTATAGAAGCCATATATAATTGTCATTTTATATCAACAGAACAGCTCCACTTAAAGCTGAGGTTCACTGTGATCAATTAAACTGCAGTATGAATATTGATATTCTGGACTTTTACATCATTATTCCATACAAAAAGAAATCCTCCCAAAGCCCTCCAAAAGTCTATATGTTAAAAGAACATTATGGTTGCAAACTCAAATGTTAGGAAATACCATAATTAACACACTCTTAGTTCCGCCCTGTTTTCCAGATGCATTATGATATAGACCTTATTACATGGACTCACACTATTTTTTCCCCATAGGTAGATTGTGTTTGTGGATGTTAGGGACTCTTGAAGGGTGTGCATAGAGCTCAGCAAAATTTAGAATTTCAATCCTGGAGAAAATTCCACTATGTCAACATTTTGAGGCTGAAATTTGAAATTATTCATAAAACAGACATTCTAAAAAAATTAAATTGGGAAATATTGAAATAAATATTCCAACCATTCCTGAAATCAAAATGTTTTGTTGAAATGACCCAAAATACTTAATTTCAACTCAGAGCAACATTAATTTTGATTTGTCTTGCCTCATTGGAGTTGTAATTTGGGCCCCCATGATTTCCTGTGGGCTGGGCTTCTGGAGGACTAAATGTGCAATCTGGAACCAGCTGACTGAGCTTTCTGGTGCACGGAGTTGTTATATGACTGTGGGTGCATCATGGAAAATGTCCACCTCCCATTTGAAATCACACATCATCCCAAATCAGCAAAGGACAAGTGATTTGTTCATTTTTCTGTTTTCATGTGCACTTATTTGTACTATACTCTGCTAGTGGTATTGAAATCTTAAACATTTTTAAATATTAAAAAAGCCTTTCAGTTCTCCTTCAAGACTGAATTAGCACTAGTGACAGAGGTGGTGGTTTGACAGAAAAGATTTATAGATTTGCAGATGAAAATAAGTCTGTCTTATGCAATTCCCTCATTTATGAGTTAAGTGAATGCTGCCTCTTGGGAGGAAAACACTGAGTGTAAAATTGAATTGAAATGGAATGTAAAATATATGAATTGCAGTCAGTTTTTAACAGCCAAAAGCAGGGGATGGTGTAGGACCTCATTAGCTGGGCCAGACAGGTGAAGATGTCCTAGGGAGTTTAGGTAGGAATGCTCCCTTAGATGGAAAAAATTAGCTTCTTTGTGGAGGCTAATTCATCCCCATAGTTTAAGTAGCTGATATAAGGTGCTGCTCCAGGGGAAGCCCACCCCATCACCCCTTAGTGGGGAATGTCAAAGGGGGTGTGAGGGAAACAGGCATCTCTGTGGCTTTGATTGGTCTCCGGAGGTTTTCCTGGGCAGCTGTAGCCTCACCATGATCCCATTAGTTATCCCATAGATCAGGGCAGCACGGCCTAGTCACCAGTCAGCAATGAAGGGGCAGCCTCTATGGGGCATAGTGCCTGGATAGGGGGGCTCATGCCCTCCAACTCCACTGATCCCTAGCCCATGGCTAAATTGGTGCCAGGGGTCCAGCACCAAATCAGTGGGGATCCAGTCCGAAACACACTGACTTTGATCCCACACCACCCCTGGTTCCACCATTCAGGCCCCCTTGGCTACTTCCTACCCAGTCATTGCTGAGGCTTTCTGTGGGGCTCCGGGCTATCCACTTTCCCCTATTATGCAGCAGTCACCATCCACACATCCTGGGGGTCCTGGAGCCCACTGGCAGCGGTGACCATCTGGACATTTGGCTCTGGGCTACTGACAGGGGGCGGCTGCTCCTCGATGAGGCCTCTTGGTCTGCTTCCTCTCACTGGCAGGAGCGCTGATATGGCTCGCAACATGGAGCCTCCAGCACATGTCTTTCCTCACTAGTCAGCCCTGAATGAGCGGGGCTGCTTCCTTTTATACTAGGGCAGAAGTTGGAGTACGCCCAGCAGAGTCTGGTGGGCAGGACTGCTTCCCATAGAGTTGGCTGGTAAGCCCACCTTGTCACAGGCACATATTATATAGCTTTGCCACATCCACCCCCTCCTAGCACAATGGAATTATACTAGGATAGTCCTCTGCGACTGCGGAGAAGGGGATTAGGTTTGAAAAGCTAGATGAAAATTTCTGTACAAAACTTTTTTTCTGACAAACAATGCAGATTCGGCAAAACTGAAATGTTTTGTGAATTTTTGTTACTTTTGCCAAATTATTTAGATGAAAAAAACCAAACAAATTCTGAAAAAAAAAAATCAAAATGTTTCATTTCAATTTCTTCAAATGAAACATTTCATTTTTTTGCTTGAAAATGACTTTCCATTTGAAAAGTACTAATACAAGAAGGTACAAGTACCTTTTTGCTTTTTAAAAAAAATCAAAACCATAAAAAGATATGTAGAAATCTAAACAAAATGTTTCATTTCAGGATGAATGAAACATTTTGTTTGGCCCTAAATGAAATTTTAAAAACTTTACAGACACAGACACATCCACTCATTTTTTGGATTTGCCAGTGAACTGAAAAAAAACCCAATTTGTTTCTCAGCCCTATAGATTTGTCCCTGTGTTCACTGTATTTCCTGTGCTTATTCTGTATAATAATGTTATATAAGCATGTGATTGGCATTGATATTTGTCACAGCAATTTTAATGAAAAGTCACTGACTTATCTCAGAAAAGTAGAAAATAATGCTGAGATTTACAATAGTTTTAACCAATCTCTTTCTAATTCCTTCCCTCCAGCCAGATAAAAGAGAGTAGCTTTGCAGCAGAGTCTAAGGCAGCAGATGGGGCTGTTGTATTTTGTCAGAAGCTTTTTCCTTTGGTCTTGACACTACAAACTTTTATCTAGTAAAATAGTCCTTATTTATGTGAGAAGGCAATGGGACAACTCTCTCTGGATTTGGTGTTCAAGAAATTTAAGTTTAAAAATGATAACCGAGGGTGTGGCATGGTTTATGCAGTGAATAATGTACATTGTTGCTACTGGAGATCCTACCAGGTTATATGGGCTTCCACTCTCTTTTGTGCAGGCTGAACAGTGCAGTGATTGAAATGGGGCAGAGAATCTGCTCCAGTATATGGCTGTTTTGTCAGAGAAAGGTGTCCAAAAATATCATGAGAGAGAGAGAGAGAGAAATAGGGGTGTGTGTGCGTGTATAATATCTTGAACACCTTGAATAAATTAGTAAATTTTGCTCTCAGCAACTTAAGGAATCACTGTGTGATTTGTTTATTTTAAACACAACGTGAAACACCTCCTAAGAATGTGTGCATACACTTGTATTTTCCTGTGCATGCGTGTATTCTTTATCACTTAACATCCAGCCTCCAAAGTTCAGAGGGCTGGGAGATCATGTTTTCTTTTTGGCATGCCATCATCTCAGTGGAACAGGTGGTAATCTTCTTCTGCATTATTGCTACACAGAAGGCTTCAGATGAGATTCCGATATAAGTGAGAGCAAACTATGTAGAGCTTTTAAACCCACTTCAGGAGAATATGAAGCTGTATATATCAATAACTTAAAAGCTAAAAAGGACCACTCTGATGACCTCTGGTATAACTTAGGCCATAGAGCTTCCCCAAGAAATTCCTAGAGCATTTCTTTTAGAAAAATATGAAGTCTTGATTTTAAATATTGTTAGTGAATGGAGCATCCACTACAATCCTTGGTAAGTTGTTCCAATGGTTAATTACTCTCACCATTAAAAATGGATGTCTTATTTCCAGAGAGAATCTATACTTGATACAGTTTTTTTGTTTTAATAATGGTTGGCTGAAAATACAGTTTTACTTACTCTTTCATACTTACATGATCAACCTCTGACACACCGTAGAAAACTGATGTAATTGATATTTTCTGTTCCCCAGAACATAGGCAAAGGATGGTATTTGGGCATTGGAGGTGGATAGAATCAAAAAGCGTATTTTAAAATTAAGGTTTAAGATTTAACAACAGTCTTGGTATCTCAGGTCTTGATTCCATCACTGTGATTTGGCAAACAGTCCCATTGAACCCTGGGAGTATTTTCAGAGCCAGATACTTTTCAGCATGAATCAGGCCCTATGTAAAAGTTGGGAAACAGCTTGTCTTAAAACACACCACTGGGATGTTATTTGGTTTCAGTTTATTTTCCCTTTTTTTCAGGAAGGGGGGCATTTATATGTGATTCTTTCTCTTATATAGTCAAGGACAGACCATGCACATCTTATTCAGTCAAAACGCATATTAATGTTAATTGGAATTGAAGCCGGAGGGCAATTTTCACAATTTAAATCAGGAAATATAAAGTGTTGCAAACCCCAGTACTTCTAAGGCCTTTTCCTCAGGGCTTATTATTTATCTAACAATCACGAAAACTAAAAACAAATAAACAGGAAACACTGGTCAGATTCCTCAGAGGCCTGCATACCATAATCAGCCAGAAAGGAAGAAGGCTCACCGTTCTGCTGAAATTCATCTTTCTGATATCTCTCTCCCTGAGCAACCATGTTACTAAGCCTGTTCACCATTTACAAGATGAAAGATTTACCTTGTTACAAGAGTTTTGCCTGAGCAAGGAGTGAAATATTGGACCCTATCAGTTGTTAAAAAATAAATGTTATTCATGCCAAAATCATCTGAGTTGAGTTTGTTTGTGTACAGGTTCAGAACCACAAAACTGTGGGCTCTTGACTATTACTTCAGTGTGACGGTAGCAAGTCAGTGGCCAAAAGCATACTAAGGGTGAAGTTCCTCTTCTGCTGAAATTGATTGCAATGGGACTAGCATTTCACAGTGTATGTTTTGCAGTTTAAGAAAGACACAGTTGCTTTGCCTTGTTGACTTTCTGTTCCAGGGACTTTTATCTTGCTTTTATTGTTCAGTGCTCAGATTCGCCTGCAAAGATTAAAAGTTTTTTATAGGGCAAATCCATGTAAAGCTGATGCCGAGTTTCATGCTATCATAGCATTTGCCAAAATGCTGTCAATCCAAGGTAAGAAACAGCTGCTTTGTGAAACTGGAATAAGATGTAATACCAGAGATTAGCAGGAGTGAAAATTGAAAGGGGGTGTGTGCAAAGGTGTTAGGTATCGGAGGAGATATACAAAGGCATTAACACGACATGATTTCTTATAACTGCTTTTAAAAGACTAGAGAGTAAGGAAGGGCATGCAAATGTGTTAGGAAACAGGATAATGTAGTTAGACAAAGGAATGTCTGTTTCAATTGATATAGTTTTTGACGATGTGATTCAATACTCTTCTAAACAATATAACATCACTTCAAAAAAATTACATTCCCTACTACAGCAAGTCATTTGCCAATAATAGTTGTGCCTTATTAGAGAACTGATCCTTGTACACGTTTGTATTGTGATACTAGTGACCTTTACTTTTCCTTTCACTTGAATTTTAAACTAATGTAGTATCTCCTTCTACAAGTTCAGAATTTAAATGGCATGAAAAAGCCCCTTTGTTACAGAATAAACGTTAACAGTGGTGACCAAATGCTTTCAAAAACTGAGCAAAACAGAATTACGTGAACTCTAGAATGTGACTAGTTCATTATAAAAATGTGGATTTAATTTAAAAAAGATTTCATTTTCTGTAAAACCCTTTTGAAGTCAAAACTTAAATACCATTAAATTCAGAGGGAGAAAAAGTTAGACCAGCTCTCAGTGCAAAAATGTGTGAAAATCTTACCCTTGAATGTTACCCATTAACACAAATTAGAAAATTGGAGCCGGATTCTGCCTGGTTCTTAAATAGGTATACAGGGGTGGGAGTGGGACTGCAGAACCTTCCCTCATTTCCATGGCCTGCATAAAGAGAACAGACAGGGAAAGCTCTCTCTTCCTCCCTTCCCATGGGGATGTACAGCACCTCATGGCAGTGAGGAAGACAGGAAAAGCAAGTCAATTTTTTTAACTAATTGCTGAGTACACTCAGATCAGTTATCAACTAATTACAGGCTAGTTATATGATTACAAGTTAATTCCTTGTAGCTGTTAGCAATATTGATACTGTTAAACATGCATCTTTATATATCCTCAACAATCTCTTGTAAGAGGGACAGTAAGATGGGAGGCAATGCTATCAATCAGCAGATGATGCAAAGTATCAGTGTCTGCAGATGAGGTGGCACATTTGTGGGCTTGAATTTTCTCAGCTGAGCGTGGGGCTGCCTGACTCTGTTGGTTGAATGACTCCAGCTGAGCTGCGGTAGAATTGCTTGATTTGCTGGCCTGTCCTATTGGCTGGAAGGAGCCATCAGGTGTGTATTTAAGTTCAGCAGTAGTAACAGGTTGCTGGCTGCTCAATCCTGCAGCTTCACTCACTTCTATGCCTGCCCCTTTTCATGTTCCTGTCAATCCTTGTCTTTTTTTCTCTCCTCAGAACCTCCCAGAGCAGGGCCCTATAATGTTTCAGAAGTGACATGGAAATATTATGAAATTAATGGCTGGTAAATTTAGAGAAGTAATGCAAAGAAATGCTTCTTCACACAGCCTATAAGCAACTTGTGAAATTCACTGCTGCAGTGTGTCATTGAGCCAGTTATTGTGGCTCGATATTAGAAAGACTTGGATAATTTTATGAACAATATCATTTATAGTTATGCAGGCTATGATAAGGTTAATTAAATCTTATTCTTCAGGGTATTAGCAGATCATATCAGGGATAAGGAAAAGTTTTCATCATTTAAAGCTCTGTCGGATTGATGTTGGGTTTGTATTTTTATTTATTTATTTTGCCTTTCTCTGAAATATCAGGTAGTGGCCTTTACTAGAGATCCATTGGTCTGGACATTGCTAATTCTATGTTGCAGTATTTTTACTAGACCAAATTAGTAACTGGATATTCAGAGGGTCAGTTGTGTGTGTCTTAGTCTCATAGAGTACTTCTTGTGAAATCCCCTGTTCCATAAATTGTGCTTTTGTTGAAGTTGTATATTTCTGGAGATCTCCCTTCGAGACAGAAAAAGGGTGAAAAGAAAGTCTGATTCCCTGAAATTACTTTTAATATAGTTGAAAGATTTTCATCAGAAGCTGCCTTCAAGATCTCAGAATATTACATTATACAGAATGGTCTCTGAAAAGATGGCTAGGGGCAGTGAAAAAATTTACAAGGAATTTGACTGAAGGACCTATGGTTGCAGTTAAGAAGTCCCAGCTGACTTATGCAACACTGACATCATCACCATTTTCAAAAAGGGAGATAGGGTCGGTTGTGGGAACCACTGAGGCATTGCCTTCCTCTCCATTGCAGGGAAGATTCTTGTTAGAATCTTATTGAATTTTCTGTGCCCTCTTCCAGAGGAAGTACTCAGAGTCGCAGTGTGGCTTTATACCATCATGAGGCACCATTGACATAATTTTCGCAGCTAGGCAGATCCAGGAAAATTGTGAAGAACAAACGAGAAACTGTACCTAGTCTTTATCAATCTGACCAAAGCATTCAGCTCTGTCAACTGTGAGGTTCTGTGGAAGATCATGTTAAAGTTGGGCTGCAGAAGTAAATCTACCACCATTGTAAGACTCCTCCACGACCAGATGGCTGCCTCCATCCTGTGCAATGACTCTACCTCTGAGCCCTTTGCCATGCAAACTAGTATAGAGCCAAGTTGTGTACTAGCGCTCCTCTCTTCTCCATTTTATTAGCAGGTCTGAAAACGCTAACTGAACATCATCTGCCACACAGTATTGGCGTCCAATATTGGACTGATGGTGACCGCTTCAACCTCTCTTGCCTCCATGCCAGAACTAAAGTAACATCAGCAACAATAACCAAACTCCAGTATAGAAATAATTGTGCTGTAGTTGCTTAGTCCAAGGAGGACCTACAGACAGCCCTTATCTGCTTCTCTGAAACTTACAAAAATCAAGGGCTAACCCTGAACATCAGCAAAACAAAAATTCTCCACCTGCCTGCTCCTGGTCAATAATCAGACCTAGCAAGGAAGAATCTACATTGACAGAGAAATGTAGAACACTTTGTCTACCTTGGCAGTCATCTCTGACAGAGGACAGACATAAATATCAAGAATCAGCACAGAATCCATTGTACCAGCCTTGCCTTTGGCAGACTGCCTCGCTTGGTGTTGAAAAACCATGACATCAGAACATGCACTATATTCTTGGTATACAAAGTAGCAATAATTCCAACTCTTCTATGGCTGCGCGACCTGGGTGATCTACAACCCCAAACTATTTTGTTTGGGGTTGGAGCTGAAACTGAAGTGGCTCCTAGACAGCTACTTTTGTGTTCTGGGGTGAGTGAGACAGAATGGCGAGGCTGCCATGCTGGCCACTGGGTGGGGCCAGTCCTGGAGTGGCTCCACGCTAGCCCAGCAACAAGTGGACATATGCTATTAAGAGGTGGTCTGTGTACCACTGGTGGTACTCTGAGTAGAGGTGCCACAGAATTCAGAATCAGGAAACCTGGGTTTTACGTGGAGACTCTTACTATATTGGCATACCAATGGTGTCCAGATCTCTGCTGGGGGCTTTTAGGTGCTACTGTAATAGAAATAAAAGTTATTTGTACTAAGGTTTTCAAAGGAGTTTTTGCACCCCATGGCTCCCCGTTGGACACTTAAATTAAGTGGCCAGATCTTCAAAAGAATTATGATGCCATTTAGATGCCAGCTTCCAAGGATGACAACAATGGAAACTACTGCATGTGGCAGATGAAAACAATGGAAACTACTGCATGTGGCAGACTCTTCTGAAAATCAGACCATTTCTTTTAGGTTCTCAAATGAGAGTTATGCTTTTTCGAAAATCTGAGCTTGATTGTAGAAGCTGAACACGTTTGAGAAATTTAAGAGCAGGGGGAATCAACATTAAGAAGTATTGGGGGGGGGGGCAATACATAATTTGTCTAGAACTACTACTTTAACACAGCGATATTAGAAGAAGATAAATGGCAAAAATATTGATTATGTACAATTTTAGTTTTCTGCATTTCTGTTGACTTGGGAACAGCATTAAAAAACTGCATGAAGAAAGATGAGCATCTTCTGTGGGGGAAGCTGTGATCTGGTCTCTCCTGACGGCTCTTTGGCTGTGTTGAAGAAAGGAATGCATTCATGTGAATTCAGAGAGGAGTCAGTGCTTTGAAATGTGATTTTGTTTTCTTAGGCCTTAGTCCAATAAATCACTTAAGTACATGCTTAATTTTAAAGGGAACAGTCCTATTTCAGGTAAGGAAATACTTAAAGGCTTTGCAGGTTCACGCTTTTATTTCCTGGCAGATTCCACACTGAATACTAACCAAATCTATCTTCACCCCAGAAGAGAGATCAAAGATTTTAGTTAAAATGAATTGCTGAATTAGTAATAATTCACAATTTAGACACATAGGATTATTCTTTAGATCAGTTATCCATCTAATTTGATAGGCTATCTGACTGTGGCTTCTTATAGATTCCCCAGAAGATTGTGTCTCTATCATGGATCATAATGGAATAATCAGCCCCTAAGAGGAGTTATTTCCTAGCCTCAGGCAGGTAGTGGTTGGCTTATGTCCTGAAGCATGAAGGTATATATCCCTTATATTTTTTCATCCCATCTAATGTAACTGTTAATGTTTTCATTATCTGTATAAATATCAAGTCCTCTTCCGAATGCTGCTAAGCTCTTAGGCTATGTCTACACTGGCAAATTAGTTAGAATTAAGGAGGCTTAATTCGAACTAACTAAAGCCATAGCTACACTAGGCTTTAGTTAGTTCGAATTAAGGGCTTCCTTAATTTGAACTAATAAGTTTGAATAGGGTATTCAAACTAAAGGGTTCATTCGAATGAACTAGTTCGAATTAGCCAATGTGGCCATGTTAATTCGAACTAATTTCTTAGTTCGAACTAATCGGCCATTGAAATGAATGGGGATCGCTAATTCGAACTAAGCAAGTGCCATGAATGGCACTTGTTTAGTTTGAACTAAGTTTTCCTAGTTCGAATTAAGCTAATTGGAACTAACTAAAATTAGTTCAAATCAGTTAGTTCAAACTAACTAATTCGAACTAATTTTAGCAAGTATAGACATAGCCTTAAATTCCAAAACACATTGTAGCAGTGAGTTCCATAGGTTTATGATATAAAGAAAAGCTATTACCTTTTATCAGTTTAAATCTATTGCTTTTTAGATTCATTGGAATCCTCTTTGTTTTTGTGTTTATAAGGGAATATATATAGGAGTAGCTGATTTACTTTCTCTCCTGTTCATTGTTCTGAAAATTTCTTTCTTATTCATTTGCTTTTTAAACTAAAGTGTTACAGTAATGTCAATATTTCTTCTGCTTGATTGAGATCTTTGGCCATTATTTCAAGGCAAATACACAGTAAAGATGAATAGAGAGAATTTATTTTCATTCTTCTGATCATTTTTGCTGTTTATCTTTGGACTCCTTCGTTTTTTTCTGCATCTTTCTGAGGGATAGAGTGACCAGTCATAAACGTAGCATTGTAGGTCAAGGTCTACTATTGATTTATATAATAGTGCTATAATAAATTCAACATTCTAATATATCCCACTCCTTATGTATTCAAGTAGATTTTTTCTTTGACCACCAATGTACATGGAACAGAAGTTTTCATTCACCTAAGCAATTATATTTTCGTCTCCTCCGGGTTCCAGTTAATGTAGTAATCAGCAATGTTCATGTGAGCAGTTGACATTATTCATTCCAGGGTATAATTGTCAACATTTCATATGTCATCAGGACTCTGTGGATGTGGGGAAAGCAGTGGATGTGATATACCTGGATTTTAGCAAAATTTTTTGAACAGTCTCCAATAGTATTTTTATCAGCAAGTTAAAGAAATATGGGTTGGAGGAGTGGATTTTAAAATGGATAGAAAGTTGGTTTAGACCATCAGTAGCTCAATATCTAGCTGGCAACCAGTAACAAGTGGAGTGCCCCAGGTGCTGGTCCTGGGGCCAGTTTTCTTCAACATCTAGAATCATAGAATCATAGGGATGGAAGGGACCTCACGAGGTCATCTAGTCCAACCCTCTGCTAAAAAGCAGAACCACTCCCACTAAATCACCCCAGCCAGGGTTTTGTCTAACCGGGCCTTAAAAATCTCCAAAGATGGAGATTCTACCACCTCCCTAGGTAACCCATTCCAATGCTTCACCGCCCTCCTAGTGAGAAAGTTTTTCCTAATATCCAACCTTGACCTCCCCAGCTGTAATTTGAAACCATTGCTCCTTGTTCTGTCCTCTGTTACCATCGAGAACAGCCTACCTCCCTCCTCCCTGGAGCAACCCTTCAAGCAGTTGAAGGTTGCTATCAAATCTCCCCTCAGTCTTCTCTTCTGTAGA
>ML685776.1:6916234-6927259 GCA_007922175.1 Pelusios castaneus | reverse complement strand
CTGTCCCTGCCCTCCAGAGTATCTACCATTCCCCCCAACTTGGTGTCATCCGCGAACTTACTAAGCACGCAGTCTATTCCATCATCAAGATCATTAATGAAGATGTTGAATAGAACCGGCCCCAGGACCGACCCCTGGGGCACTCTACTCGTTACCGGTTGCCAACCAGACATCGAGCCATTGATTCCTACCTGCTGAGCCCGTTGATCTAGCCAATTTTCGATCCACCTTACGGTCCACTCGTCCAACCCATACTTCCTTAACTTGCCGACTGAGGGTGCAGAACATATAGTCTTAGGTCAGGTGAAATGCCTATAAAGTCAGTCAATGATCTTCATTCCAAGGTCCTCAAGTACCAGGTATGTTTATGAGCAGCCTTGTGGCTGAATATGGTGTTCATTATAGACAATCCATAACTGGCACAAAAGTCCAACCTCTCTGAGGATCATTACCTTATTGTGGTGGAGGGGCTTGCATTTTCCAGTGAACTTCAGGGCTATGTTGCTTGAGCTTAGTACTCCTGGTAAGGTCACCCTAGGTGAACAGGTCTGGAGGGAATGTTCCAGACTAGAAATGATCCGCTCTAAGACCCTCATGCCCAAAAATGACCGCACAGACCTTGCTTGGATTAGGAATGGCACCCACCTCTGGAACCAGCCATGAGTGTGGTGTAAGGTGAGTGTCTGGTGGCTGGGCCATCCTTGTAGCCCAATGAGGCTCAGCACAAAAAGGTGACATGAACCCATCGCCTGTGAGGTGAAGAGTGAGGGTTGAGTGCGATGCCAGAATGGCAGCAGGAGGGATGGACCACAATGGACTGGCCTGCCACAATGCAAACTGGCTCTAAGAATGTGGAACATCACTTTTTCGGCAGGGAAAGAGCCAAAGCTGTTGGAAAGATCCTGGTGGAAGAGCCACAGTTGGTGTAAGAATTGGGATCATCTTTACACATAGCAGGGGGCTCAGGAAACAAACTTCTTGAAGGAGAATGGTCTCTTTCCTACTCTGGAATGGTCCCACATGAGAGGGCCCAGGTGTGGGGATACTCACAAGTCCCCCCCCGTTTATACTGTTTATTTACAAAATTTTCCCTGGATTCTAAAATGCTTAGTTCAAGTACAGATGAAGTCCAGTACAATTCTCTCTTCAGGACTGGGGCCCCTGGGCATAGGTTATCATCTCAATTACATGCTTAGAAGTCTAAAGATATAATTTCCACTTTTAAAATATTTTTTGTTCACAGTGCTACTGCTTTGACAGTCACTTAAGAGATCTGCATAATTTCATGAATACTAGTACTGTAAATAATTGATTTAGTACACCAAGCCCTTCATGTAACACATTTAATTTTTAAACAGGTCTACTTTACATTAGTAGTTAATCTTGGATGCACAAGCAGTGTATTATTTTAAAAATATTATTTTGACAGTCCTTCAAATAAAAAGCTTTTGTGCATTTAAAAATATATATAATGTATTTTTAAACAGTTTTACTTTAAAAACTGGATCATATTCTAGTCTAGGCTGACATGAAGAAGCACAGTTCAATTCTCAAGTGGTCTTTTAGCTATACATTTGCAATGCATTACATGGATTTTTAGCTAAAAAGCCTATTTAAAGTAAATAGAAGATATATTGAAAATCTCCATGGTGTTTTTAAAAATGATTGTTTAGTGTATATAGTTATCAGAACAATTTTATTTACTGGTTGTTAGTTTTCTGAACTATTTTGGGGAAAGACCAGGGTCGATCCCTTAGCCAAATTACTGATCTCTCAGACTCCAGGCTTCTTTAAACTGGTAAATAACACTTCGTATTATTTTTAGAGTCCTCTCCAGTGGATTAAGAAGTGTTGAAAAGTTTGGGAGGGAGTTATGTCTGTTATTACTTTACCTGGACAACGATGACCATGATGTGTATGGCATAAGACTGAATATAAATCAGACACATTATGCAATCCACAGTTCTCCAAATAGTCTGGAGAAACAATAATATTTATTTGAAGAGTGTAATGATTTGCTTATTATATATTCTGTGGAATGTAACTAAAATGCTGCATTGTTTCTTTCCAGCTAAGTAACTTGAAACAAGTCACATTTGTGGATGTATCAGCAAACAAGTTCCCCACTATTCCAATTTGTGTACTCCGGATGTCAAGTTTGCACTGGTTGGATATTAGCAGCAACAAACTGACAGATCTCCCACAAGATATAGACAGGTAGTTTCTTACATTTCATAAACAGACTCATGAACTAGAATACTTGTCTAGAAAGTAACATGACAGTAACTAGCAAATTATAATTTACCAATTACTGGTTTTAAGGAACACCATCACTGGAAAACGCTATTTCCATTTGCAAATATACCTAGTATTTTTACAAGTAAAACCTATCATTTCCATTAGTGAAAGATATTGGAGAACAAAATATATTTTCCTCAATTTTCCAGTTTATTGACCGGATTGTGTCTCATCCATTTCACTATTTTGTAGTTGGTTAGTTCTTCCTCTCTTCCTCCAGACCATAGTAACATTCAGTGCACGGTGCATGTGCACACTCTTCCTGAGGCCCTACAATATGAAGCTTATCAGATAGAAGCAGCAAACTTTCAAATTAAGGGGCAGTAACAGTGCAGCTACACAGGGAGGTGAGAAGGAGGTCAAGCCAAAGCATGCTTAATGTGGCTCGTAGACCTTGATAAATATCAGCAGGGAAGCAGACAAATCTGTACGAATTTTTAAAAAATTCTCACCCCCCTCCCAACAAAGACATTATTTACATTACATATTACATAATTTAGCTATTTAATGGTTAGTCCATCAGAAAACATAGTTGTTTAAACTAATCAAATTAAAAAAAAAATTCAGGATGACAATTTCTGTTTAAGGGGATTAGCTGGCATGAGAAATAGAGTGCTTTATTTATACCACAGAGCAGAGTTTATCCACATATAATTCTATAACAGGTTGGTTCATGAAACTTTATTTAGTAAAATAAAACATGTATCTATTAGAGTTATAGAAAACAAGTTATGACCTCTGGCTTTGGTACTCAAGTTTTTGGCTTTATGGTAAGTATGAGTGAGGATGGGACAGTGTCTACTGTGCTTTGGGATCTGTGTTGATTTGTGTTGGTGCTGAATGAGGAGTGTGTAATGTGGTGAAGGGTTGTGTGTGTTACATTCTTGTGCTGATAGTTGCATTGATTTGTGACTGAGTTGTGCTGGGGTTACTAAGTGCACTGGTTGTGTTATAATATAGGTAGTTCTGTTGATTTGTGTCTGTCTGGGGATTGTGCTAGCAAATTTGTGTCTGAGGATTGTGCTGGCAAATGGGAGTGTGCGTGTTTTGGTAAGAAACTCTGGGGTTATTGTGTGCACTGGTTGTCATTTGAATATTCAATTTATGTCTGTGAGGGTTTGTATTGGAAGGTTTGTGTCAATTTGTATATGTTGTGTTGTGATAACTATACCTACAAACTTACCCTAACTGTAAATTCAACTGTAAAAAGTCAGTGTAAGTTCATAAGATCTCAATATAACCTATAACAACATATGTTAATGGGAAAAGGTATGAAAGGGAGGGAGACTGACTGAAATTCATCCAAACAAAAAGACCTACTGATATAACTCAAAGACTGTATTAAGACCATGCTGGTAAACACAAAGAACGTGGAGCCAGAAATTAGTGAACTCAAATCAGTGTGCTGGAAATTAGGCCTAACTGGTGAATAAAATAATGAGGGGAAAGGCTATTCCACCCATCATTCTCTTTGTCACTTTTTCAAAAGAGAGACTTCGGGGAAAAAAGTTCCAGAGGGTTAGTTAAACTATTTCAGCAAAACAAACAAGGAGTCCTATGGCACTTTTAAAGATGAACAACTGTATTTATTGCATAAGCTTTTGTGGAAACAATTCCATTTCATCAGATGCATACACCTGATCTGGTTGGGGATACATGCATCTGATGAGATGGGATTATACCCACAGAAGCTCATGTGATAAATAAATTTGCTAGTCTTTAGGAGTGCCACAGAACTCCTTGTTTATTTAGGGGGAAAAGGTTGGCTATCTCGGCTATTGTCTCTTAGGTCCTCAGGCTTTGTCATCCTGATCCTGAGAGATGTCCTGATTAGACTGGGCCAGAGAGATGAATCAGCAGGGATGAAATGGGATCATATTTTAACAGCAGTAGCAGCAACGAGAACAGCTCCAGCCCATCTCAGCTAATTCCTTTTTTCTCCAAAGGACAGTTATTACCAACTCTGATACCATCTAAGAGATTGGCAAACAGGGGCTTTCTTCCATCTAAAAGCTCTCTTCAGCTAAAGTGAAAGGGAACAAAGGATATAATAAAAAATGAAAGCCTCAGGTGATACTGTGACATGTCTGTGCGTAGGGTAGCCCACTTGAAAATGCCAAGGTCAGGGCAGGCAGCAAGAAGGAGAGCAGATTCTCACAAACTGGTGACTAACATTGAAGTTAGGTTCCCCAACCAGTCAGAAATAGTGCTCCTGATTTCCCACACTGATTATCAAGAAGCTACAACAAAAAATACAGGTTTTTTTTTGTTTGTTTTATTGCTTTTCAGTCTCTGGCTCTCAATTAGCAACTAGATCCTGTAAAGAGGTAAATTATTTAAACTCTATTCCCTTTACCAAAATGTTCTTTTGATCCCCAAACAGCACATTACCAGATCAATAGGTTTGGCTTTTACCCAAAATACAGGCTGCCAGCCAACCCTTTAGTAACTAAAACCAAAGGTTTATTATAAAAGGAAAGAAACAAATAAGGAAGATTTAAATGGTCAAAGCAATCAGATGCATACAAATGACCGCATAGCTCATATGCATGAGATTCTCAGCAGAATTGTGGAGTTTGCTGGCTTGTACAGTTCCTCTAGAGTACATCCCGTAATTGGATGGGTCTCAGTCCTTTGTTTCACACTTCACTGGCAGATGAATTAGTCCAGAGGTAGGAAGCTGCAATGAAGACAAGATGGAGATGCAACTACATTTTATAGTTTCTGCCTTGAGGCCGGTACTTCCTTTGTCCCAAACACAGCCCATGTTGTGGAAAAGCCTCAAAGTTCCATGTTCATAGGCATGTCCTTATATGCCCTGGTTATTCATAAGGTATAGTCTCTGGGATCTTTCACTGGATTCATTGTAGATTTGAATTACTTTGATGGGCCATTAAGCAGGCTAAGTGCTGTTGCCATCCTCTCTCGGGTGGTACCAGAAACATTGTACATTTTAAATATGAATATACCATACATATTTAGTACTCGTATTAAAAATATATATATATATATACTCATAAACATACTTAGCCTTAACCTTTCCAATGGTACCTGGCATGGCATATCTCATATTGCAATTTTGCAATATTGATATTAATAAATGGTTGCTCATATGCCAGACACCATCACAAATACTTTGTTTCAGATACTTTAATTGTTTTTCCTTCTTATTGTATCTCTAATAAATCATTACAAGGATTTTTAGTGGTGTGTTTGCCATGGTACCAAACAGGCTGAGATATCCATTTGTTAGACCCCAAACTTTGTTTAACTCTGTTTAATGTTGGACAGTAAATGGGTTATGTTAGCACCTTTGGGAATATATTCCATCTAAATTCCATCATCAGCAGCAAATGTAGGGGGTGTGTTCCGGTGAGTGGCTATATGTGTTTGGGACTATTGTGTATTGTTGGATGGATGGTTCTGTTGGGTCAAGTAATCTACTTAGTTTCCATCATACAACCAATGAAATTATTGCATGCAGATTAATTATATAGTAATGGTATTGGTTGGTTGAGTTACCTCTGATATCACAAACAGCTAATGCTCCCGGCATGAAATTGCTGTTGCTCAGGTGTAATTTATAAAAACTACAAATTCCAGTGGTGATTGAGCATGGCATGGAGATTTTCTGAACCGAAAAGAACTCTCAACCATGCTTCTAGCTGGTTACATTGTTTCACACTGACTCAACTTCAGAGTGACACATAGACTTGTGACAATCTTGCAGTGTTGGTAGTGCAAAACACCCCCAAGCTCAGTGATCCCCAAGCTTTTTAGGGGGGGCTGAGACAGAGCCATGGTGGTTCGGGGCCAAACAGGAAACAGTGTCTGGGCACCAGGAGCCAATACTGTTGTCAGGAGTGAGGTCTCAGCAGTCAGTGGCTGAGGCTGGGAGCGGGGTTGAGGTCCAAGGCTGCTGTGGCCAGGAGTGGAGTGTGGTCAGGTGCCAAGAGCTGAGGCTTAGAGTGGGGTCGGGGCCAAGCTGGGGTACTGCAGCTGGCAGCCAGGGCCAAGGGAGAGGCTGGAGCATCTGTCATGGCAGAACAGGGTGGCGCACCCTCCCCACCCCTCATGGGGGCTGGCCTTGGCCCTTCCACACCCCCAAGGGGTGTGCCCCTCGTTCTTAGCCTAAAGTAAGAAGAGCAACTGAATGCATGGCTTGCATCATATACAAGGTTTATAGTTCTAGTTAATGGCTTTCAGCACTTCTAGTATAAAAGTCGTTCCAGTGTCCAAATCCTGGAATCTCATTATATAGCAACTATTGTTCATTGGCCTGAAAGTAGATCTTCTACATCCTAAAGAGGTCTCCTAGAATCTCTCCTTAGTTAATTCATTAATCACTCAAGTTCTCTGGAACATAAACTGAGTTTTACCAAAAGATGCCTGAGATACCAGAAGCATCAGTAATTTGTATTTAGACCCCTTTTCTGAGGTTGGTGCTGCAATGGCAAGCACTTACACGTGGGCATGAGATCTTCAGTGGCATGCTGTATGAAAACAAGGAGCTCCCTGTAAAAGTTCAACTGCAGGATCAGGGACTCAGTTTGTATTTACTGGTACTTCACATATTCCAGATAATTTGAATGATTTAATTAAATTGAGAGAGTTCCTAAGAGGTCACTTTTGCCTGTGGGACATTCTGGTATTTTGAGAATGAAGTGTGCCTACTCCCACCATTGTGAGCTTGTGTGCAAGGTCATTCCACATGGAGGACACTTGTGAAGAGGATGATCCTCTGCTGATGGGGCCAGGGAGAAGTGCTCTTCACAACGGTGTCTCTTATCTGATACCAGATAAAATCCCATCCAGTTTTGTCTCAGTACCAGACGAGGGGAAAACCTTAGGAAAGCAGATTATCTGGCTTTAAACTGTGTGGATGCCTTGCTTAGAGGGAGGTTGTGCACTCAACCTAAGGGACAATATTATTTCCTATAAAGTGTAGTAGACACATATTTTATTTTTGTCCTAAATCACCTGAGAGGCCAGTCAAAGTTCTGGGCTCTGTGGGTGTTCCAGCTGAGAGCAGAAATCGATGGTAGTCCAGTATTTCTTTGGTGCAATCTTGGCTTTTTTGTTCTGTTAAGGGGAAAAAAAAACAACAAGGAATATGCAAAGCCCCATGTCTTTGAATGCAGAAGGAACCAAGAATTAAAAGCAGCAGTTTCTTATCTTATCAGTCCACCAATATCTTTAGCCAATACCAGACCGCTAAATTCTCATAGACTTAAGATCAGAAGGAACCATTATGGACATTTAGTCTGATCTCCTGCACATCGCAACTTACAGAACCTCACCTACCCACTCCTGCAATAGACGCATGATTCTGGCTGAGTTACTCAGGTCTTCAGATCATGATATAAACACTTAAAGCTACAGAGAATCCACCATTTACTCTAGTTTAAAAGCAAGTGGTACGTGCCCCAGGCTGCAGAGAAAGGGGAAAACACCCCAGGGTCTCTGCAAATCTGACCTAGGGGGAAATTCCTTTCCAACCCCAAATATTGTGATCAGTTAAATCCTGAGCTCGTTGGTAAGACCCAGAAGCCAGACACTTGGGAAAGAATTCACGGCAATTACTCGGAGCCTTCCCTGTCTTTGGCCATTGGGGATAGTTGCTATTAGCAGTTGTAGATGGACCACATGTCATTGTAGGCAATCCTATTGTACCATTCCCTCCATAAACTCATCAAACTCAGTCTTGAAACCAGTTAAGTATTTTTGCCTCCATTGATCGCTTTGTCACAAAACAAAAGAAAGGAACCTACTCCTTAAACCACAAGATTTGGTCTTTTAAATATGATTTCAGTGGTACTTGTAAGACTCATGTGACCAGGATCTGGCCTATATTTTGTTCCCATAGTAATAATTACAAGTGAAACACAATGGAGGGAAATGCACTGCATAGCTAAACCATACATAATATACATGCAAAAATGAGTTTGGGGTCAAAATTGTGAACTGGGGATCTGTATTTTGAGGACTTTCTGAGAGAATGAGGGACACAATAGCACGCTATATCACATTGTATGCCATGGCATTGTGTGGATGCCTTCACTCTATCATGGAAGTGCACACTATTGCTCTAGCCACTGATCTGGGCACAACTTTTAGTTCTTCTCACAGGTGTATTATTATCATCTATCCTGCCAAGCCATGCATGAAACCTCCCACTGAAGTCAATGGAGAGTTCTGGGAAAATAAAAACAGCATAAGGAAAATGGTTCTTGGGAATATTTTCAAACTTCTTTCACAGAGGAAGAAATTAGCAGTTGGTGTTTGAATAGATGCACATATATCGTAAAAGATCTTTATAATACATTGTATTTTTAAGCCAAGTTTCTCTGTTACGCTTTCTTAGGCTAGACGAACTGCAGACACTTCTCCTGCAGAAAAACAAGTTGACTTATCTTCCACGAGCTTTGATCAATATGCCAAAGCTCAGCTTGCTGGTGGTCAGTGGTGATGATCTGGTTGAGTTACCCACAGACGTTTGTGAATCAACCTCAGGTCTAAAGTAAGTAATAGTTAGGGAAAAACAAATGGGTTCAGCAGTAGAAAGGTGAGTGACCCAGTGCAATAATGTTCCTCAAAAACGATTTTGCAGTTCTCTTTTCCTTTCCTTTAATTGGATTCTGCATTCATACTTGGTGGGCTGGTCATGTGGTTATCAGTGCAGCTTCCACCAAACCTGGGAAAAAATTCCTACCTCATTTACATAAGAACCACTCTTTAAGGGCAGTGAAGTTACTGAAGTGCAGTGGGCAATTGTACAAGAGTACCTCGGAGTTCCTGATATGTCACCTGCTATAGAAGAGTGCTTTTATGCTTTTACTAAGACTTAATCACCTCATCAACATTCAGTGTTTGTGTTAGTTTAATAATGTATTTATCCTCTGTTGAGAAAATGTATCCTATAGTTGCAGATGGATGAACTCGTAAGTCTTTCTCATTTGTAGCCATGATAATCTTATGTCTTGATTTGATGTTTGGGTTTTAGGATCTGAAGTCATGTGAATACAACAGCGGTATTCATGGTAGGGCTACTATGCCATATGATTAATTGGAATGATATGTTTTTCTTTTGATGATAGTGGAAATTTCACTGATTCATTTCTTTTCATTGGTTTAGAGTGATGGTCCAGATTTTCAGATTTACGTACACATACTTTGTGCATGGAATTATTGAGTGATTTGTGCAACCATGTAATTTTCCCTTTCAAAGTATTAGTTTAGAATATTTGTAAACATAACAAAAAGGGCATACTGACTGAACTTCTCTGTTCCAATGGATGTTGAGAAGTAACTGTAACTCACCTAAGGAATTCTGACTAAATCCTGGAATGCTAAATACATCAATCAGATGGGGTCTATGTTGAGGTTTCTTGTTCTGATCCGAAGTTGCTGTAAAATTCTGAGACAGCTTGCCAGCTGATCCATAATTCAGAGATACAAATATTGCTGTGAAGTGTGATATGTATAGATAGTCCCAAATACTAAAACTCTGTTCCTACAGAAAAAATATTGTGCTATGGATGTACTGAATTGTATTGGGGAGAACAGAGTGTAAAGACAGTGCTACCTAAAATATTTTCTTGCTCCATATTAGAAGGATCATTTGTTCAATGACTCAAGCATAGGTTCTTCACGATTCTCCCTCTGTCTGTGAGTTGCCATTTTAAAATAATTATTGACTGGTTAATGAAATTCTCTAGCCTCTTACTCACATGCATGGACTGTTTGTGGGATCCACCCAAAGACGACAAGTTAGTAAATATCATGCTAGAGCAAAACTGATTCAAACTCTGTTTGTAACTTGGGAAGAGGAAAAAGGTATAGAAAACAATCAATATTTGACATATAGCAAACTACAGTAAGCTCATGTTAAAAAGTTATTCTTTCCTGTTAATATTTGTGTCTCTACAGATTTATAAGCCTTAAGGATAGCCCGCTTGAAAAAATCTTGTATCAAGACATTGAAGACACTGTAGAAAGTGAACGTGATCGGGAGCAATTTGAAAAAGAATTTATAAAAACCTACATTGCAGACATAAAAGAAAGAGGTATATGCACTAAATTGTCAGTAAATCTCTCATTGTTTTTCTGATAGAAATGTAGATTTCATAAAGAGTTCCTGGTCACATCAAGATAACATGTTTGGGTTATACAGAGAGATCAACAATATCCTGAATCATTATAAAAAATGAAGACAAATGTAAGAGCACAGTAGTATGTAAGAGCACATGAAATATGCAATTTTAAAACCTCGAAAGCTCTATATGCTAGTAGAGGAGGATGAAAGTTCTTTTGTGCTTTTTTTTTCCAAATAAGATGAGCTTGTAGACTTGTTTTGATGAGATGCTGGAATCAGAGTCCTGGATCTGAATAAACATACATAAATTTTTGAAGGGTGGGAGGTGTCAACATTCATTATGGCTATTATTATTAATGTTAGGGTATGCCAGGAGGCCCTAATTAGAGGACAGGCCCCCACACTGCACTTGGGTTATATTCTAGAACTGGATCACCCCCTCTGCTTCCTTAGTAGCACCACTGCTGATACTGATTGTGACCGGGGCCTCCTGGGATACCTTCCTGGATGTGCAAAAATCAGGGCAAGCTGCAAAACCGGGAGCCAAACTCCCCACACACTGATGGGTGGTACTTAAACCAGTCTCCCTATCAGTCACAACCAGGCTTCTGGTTCCCCACACCGGGTACCAA